>SMGU01009301.1:0-12015 GCA_004348175.1 Puccinia novopanici
AAAATAAAAAAATAATAAAATAATAAAAAAAACAAACAAGAACCATGATCAGTGATTTCCATCTAAGCGAACTGGACAACAACTTCAATGCATTCAGAGAAGCACTCACCCGAGAACCGATACAACAGGAACAACTCAACCATCTCAAACAACAACTCATCAAATCAATCAACAACGCCTCACAACCATTCCTACTCAAACTCAAACTAGAACGAAAGGTAAGCAAACAAAACAAGAGGAATACATATAACACTGAGACTCACTCCGCTTTCTTCTTCTTTCCTCAGAGGTCAAGACAACGCCTCGACAACGACTCGCACAATAACACAAAGGCTGCCAGATCACATGCATCAATCAACTCATCAGCCGGCCTGCTCTCAAGGCGTACCTCACAGGTCACCATCGACACCTCCCCAAGTACAAACCCACTCGCTGAATTCCTCTCGCCACCAACAACTAGCCAAAATACTAACTACCATCACTACCACCTCACTTCCGAGTCTCCACTCCATCCATCCTGCTACTCAGCTCTCCAAGAAACGCCCTCCATCTCTCCTCACGATCTCTCCTTGACCTCGAGCGAAAACCCATTCTCAAACTTACTGACCAGTTCAACTACCAGCTCGTTACCAACTACCACCGAAACCCCCGCCCTAACAACTCCAAACGAATTACCAAATACCGGAAACTCAAACTCATTACACGTCCAACTATCCGACATCATCTCTGATCTATCATACCAACAGCAACAACTATCGGATCATGAAAATCTGAATTCCAACTCAACTATCGATCTAGATCTACCCATGGGAAGACCCTCCACCCTCAACTCACCCGAAATCATCGACTCAAACGATCATCAACTAAGTCTCATCCCATCCGATCGACAGGGTAAGTTCACTTTTACTCATCCTGCCCAATCCACCTCCCCGATCATAGCGGAATGCACTCGTCTCGCTCGCACTCGTCCGCTGGTCCGACGCCACAGTAAATCCTTCACTTCTCCTCGTATATTTGCACCAGGTGATTGTGGTACTTTCTCTCTCCACATCATTTTCTGATAATTGACTCAAGATGTTGCTTTTTCTTTTCAACCGTAGACCTTCATCCTTGCTCCAGGATTACCGCCGACCCCAACGATCACAAGCTCACACAGGCACCCTACAATTTCTCATCTCCATCTTTAATCCCAGTGGGCCGCCGAATCGACCTATCATCCCTTCCCTGTTCACTTCCCAGGCTTTCCTCTACCTCCACGTTAGGATTACAGTCTGAACCTTCTCAAGATGAGATTATGCGGGATAGTATGGTCACCGATCAAATCACAATGCAGCCAGAACCACCATTATCATCCGAATCCATGTCACTCACTTCACTCGGTGACCGTCCGCCGACCACCACTCGCTCACGCGCTGGAACAACCGAGTCGCAACGGCCGTCTACTGGCTTTCCAACCGGAGACGAGGACATCAATTCGACGATGATCGAAGATACACCCATGGACATGAGTGGTTCCACTGAGCCCTCAGCCCAACATCCGCTACACTCAATTGCCCCACCGCCAACATCATTATCATCATCCGTCATGCCCCCTCCCACCAAGGAGAACACCCTCATCTCATCCACTACCTCTTCACTTACCTTACACACAACCGACGAGCATCTCCCATCTCTCAACCCTCCCAGAGTGCCCTCTCCACCTGTCAATAGACAGATGGGTGCGGCCAGTGCCGGTGTTAGTCATGAATTGGCCGCTCAATTCGAACCCATCTTTACTAATTGGTTGGGAAGATTATGCTCCGATCGTCAGTATCTTGTCCGCTTTTGCTTATTTGGATTTGCTGATATTAATGATCATGATGACACGCAGTGGATATGAAAGACTCTAAGGGTGAACCAATCCATCAGACCCTCATGGCCCGTAAAATGCAGCGACTCGAAGAGAGCGCCGATTTCCGGCCGTTCAAGTTCAGAATCCAGGCCTTCACCAACTCGTTCTTTGAAGAATTGGTCCGACATGGGTTCCATGAAAAGGATTTACCTATGAAGAAGGTCAGTTTTCCCCATGTGGTAGAATGTTGGCCCATTTTTTTGATCGACCGCCCTCTAATAGGTTCGGCAGTATCTATGGTCTCAGTCTTGTATCTCTCGGTTTAATGAAGAGGGAAAGAAAGCCAAGTAAGCAGTTTCTTAAAGAAACCAGTTTTGGCCATCCACATCAACAAGAACAGCCCCCCAACTCCGACAAGATGCACGTAGATTTTTTTTCTTCTTCTGTTTTTGACACTAGTGCTATGGCTTATAACGTTTCAAGGTCAAAAGGAAACCATGTCTGGCATATCGAGGCAAAAAAGATGATGAACGGCCAGTGGAGCTTCCTCCACTTTCAGCGCAAGATCATTGGCACCCCACCCCCGGAAGCCTACGCAGGGATCAAATGGAGCTGGACAGCCAAGGTCTGGGACCCTCAATGCTCGGCCCAAAATATTCAAGCCACCTTCTCCTCGCCGGACCTTCCTGCTTGGTTGTCCTGGAAAGGTAATCTCTTGACTGGCGTCCCGACTCATGATCTTATTGGCAGATCCTATACGATCGTCGTCTTCGCAGCTACTCATCTCAACTCCAAACCTTCTTCGCTCGATTTTTCCTTCAAACTCTCCGTAAAGTCTCCGGATGAAATGGGTGATTTATTTATTTATTTCTATTGTCCTCTGACCCCTTTTCATAATCTTTCTAACGTATACATTGAATCTGCTTGTGTATTGTTAAGTTTCAAATCGCCAAAATCGGAAGTCTGCAGAAGCTAAAAACTCTACCTCGCAGTCAGAATCGAACATCCCACAAAGTTCTTCTGAGCAGATCTCACTTGACACCACGCCGACAAATTCTCCCCCAGATCTCTCCGGTCTGACTAATAGCAGTTCATGTACTTTGGAGTCCGTTGCAAATGGGATGCTACTATCAGACGGGATTCGATCCACTAGTTATAGTCAAATACCCGCTCTCTCCCGAACCGATTCTAGCGAGAGTGTACCGATCAGTTCACCATCCCTGGAAGATCCCCCGCGGCCGGGGCAAGCAGCGTTTGAGGGGATCTTGACTGATGCCTGCTTGATGCGTGATTTGGAAGTAGCGCTCAAACAGCAAGATAAGAGTTTAGACTTCGATTCGGCCCACGCCGCCGATGTCTTGAATGGGATGATGAGCAACACGCCACCGACAACGACGACAACGACGACGACGACGGAGGACGTAGTGGGTGTTCTCGGTAAACTATCAAATAATAATAATAACAGTAACATGCATCAAGCTTCGGTGGTCCCTCCGAAATGCCAGTCAATCGACATATCGTCATCATCCAATCATCCGCTTGGACTCCATCTGGATCATCAGCAAATGGGGCTGGGGGCCACAATGGGACAGCCGGGCAATTCTATGGCTGGCGAAGGCCAGATGACAAGCCTTTCGGAACTGGGCATGATGATCCCGCCTAATTCGAGCCTGCGCAACCTGAAGGCAGACGGGCTATCGAACACGACAACTGGCATGATTATGGATGTGAGTACCATGCAGAAGGACATGATGTCGGACGGGATGATCAGTCCGACTCAACTGATCGCCCACCCGGTGCTGAAGGCACCGTCTGCGGGGGAGATGGGGGTGCGACTTTCGAACGGGACGAGCGCAGATCTGGTGGCCCCGGCGACGAGCGGCTGCACAGTGGCAGTGCCTTCGACGGACCTGTCTTCAGTTGCGGCGGTGCGAATGATGGAGGAGGCGGTGGTGCAGCAACAGCAACACGCCGTGGCGCTCCACCAAGCCCGGCTGCAGTCCGTCCGCGAGAACTTGATGTCCCCCGACTCGTTCATCTCCGACTCCGCCGGCAACCTCATCCGCACCGCCATCGTCTCCGACGACCCCTTCGCCCGCCAATTCGCCGCCGATGTCTTGGCCCCCATGACCTCCTCTTCCTCAAGCTCTGCTGCCCCTACTACTACTACTACCACTACCACTACCACTCCCGTCACCGGCTCTGGTACTGCATCTAACACTTCTGATATCTCCACCAATCAGACGGTCCCCGATCATCCCTCCTCCATGGCTCTGCCTTCTACTACTCCTCGCCTCCCCACCACCTCCTCTCACTCTACTATCTCCTTCAATCCGGACCTCGATCCTCGTCGACTTCCTCCCCCTTAGTTGGTGCCTTTCCATATCCTCCTCCTCATCATCCTCTTGAATACATGCTCTTCTCTCTACTTGGTATATCTTGGCTCCTTTATATATACAGCATATATACTCTGTTTCTCGTGCTTCTCATTCTCTTGGTGTACTTCTCTCTCTCTTGACTTGAATATCATCAACAAATCATTCGATCTCTCTCTCTCTGCTCTTTCGTTGTCCTCTTGTCTAACCCCCCCTCCCTCCCTTCTCTTCTCTTTTATTTCTTGTTTTTATATATTGAAAATTATTACATGTATGCACTTTTTTTTTTTTTTTTTTTTAAAAAAAAAGAAAAGCTCACATATATTACTGTTAAAAGTATATGTATGTATATACACTCACACACTATTTCTTGCTCCTCGCCTCTTTACTTGTTTCTTTTTGTAATAGTAACAGTATCATTGGTGTTGTTGTGATTCAGTGCTGGTTGTATTTTGATAAAAAGAAAAGCTTTTTGACATACATAAATACATATACACAAAAAAGGACGTAGGGGAAACACCTCCAAAACAAAAAAAAAATGGGTCGGACGGCTCTGAGGGCCACGTCGTCGATGGGAGCTCCTGGTCCGCCGCAGTCGTCCCACTATCAAACCTCGAAAAATCGCCGGAAAAAAAATCTTTTGTGAGGTGCAGCCCCAACATCTTATATAAAATTGGGAGCCTGGTAGAGGTGCCAAAGGGTCTCTCTCTCAGGTTTTCAGATTGGTTTCTGTGTGCACAATTGAAGAAGACTACTTTTTTCACCATATATCAAGGGTACACATACCTTCTGGATGAGGTTCCCCAGGGCCTGATTACACGTTGGAATTAGGGATGATGGCTGCTTAATGAACATGTCACAAAATTTGGTGGCCATACAAGATTTCCAAATACATACTTATATAGAGTTACTCATGTGTTGTGGCCACATGACTACTTTTTCAGAGAGTACATTGTACACATCACTGTTGGATGAGTGCCCCCACATGCCTCAAATGTGTAAAAAAGTGGGTATTTCTATACCCCCTTCATATCATGCTTCATGAGTGGTGGCTTCAACACATGCACACAATCAAGCACAGAGGTATAGCCATGGTTGAGAATCATCTGTACTATTCTAGAAATATTTTGGGCTACTTTATCTTTGGAATTTGCGTCCCTTGCAAGGGCCTCAAACTTTGTAAATATTTGGTAGGCCCGCCTTTTTGGTGTATGCTCATTTGTGGCCTAAGAAATGAGTACAACATCTTTGAGAGGGCCATTTCTTACTTTTCCTGGAACCGTGGTACACATCACCTTTGACTGGAAGACTTCCCTTCACCCAGAAAGCTTAACTTAGATGGGCTAATTCTAAATTTCAAACTTTGTTTGGTGATGAAAAATGATGACAGATCAGTTCCCATAACCAAAAAAAGTTTAGAAGTTAGGTTTAGCCAGTCTAAATTAAGCAATCCAGACCAACGGGAAGTCTTCCACTGAGTGCCATAAAGGGCCTCAATTTTTTTTTCTAAAATCAGCATGGCATCTTGGGTGTATTGGACATGATCTCTGGCCTCAGAACTTGTAATAAATTGCCCATGCACCTGTACAGCTATTTGGGGGAAATGGTACACAGCTTTGAGTCAGACCCTTTGCTTTATGCTAAATGATGAGTGGCCTCAGAAAAATTACAATAATTCTCAAGGTCATGTATGCCTGACTAGGTAGGCTTACATGTTTATTTTGTAAACATGCCTAAAATAAAATAAAATAAAATAAAATAAAATAAATAAAATAAATAAAATAAAATAAAATAAAATAATAAAATAAAATAAAATAAATAAAATAAAATAAAATAAAAAAAAATAAAATAAAATAAAATAAAATAAAATAAAATAAAATAAATAAAATAAAATAAAATAAATAAAATAAAATAAATAAAATAAAATAAAATAAAATAAAATAAAATAAATAAAATAAAATAAAATAAAATAAAATAAAATAAAATAAAATAAAATAAAATAAAATAAAACATGAAAGTAAATGAAGAAAATTACAGAAAAAAATACATCAGAAAATAAGAGAATAATACAGAGGAAGTAAGCATAACTTGTTGTATTGATTGGTCAATGATGAGGGATGGATTGATGTCAGGGTGGCTCTCAGTTTGGTTTTTTGAAAAGTGAATCAAAAATCATCCCACTTCATTCTATTCAATAAAAAAATGCACATGTTGTAGTTTACTATTCAATGCAGCATGATGTTATGGGACATAGAATGAATTGAAGTAAAACAAATGAGCTTCTATGGTGTAAGAGGACACCATTATGGCATCATTTGAGGTAAGAATGGTGAAAAACACTAGAGCCTTCTAGTAGATCCTTGAGGGGACCACTAGAATATTAAAGGAGGCCTTCCTTGGCCCCAAAATGAATACTCAGAATATTAACCCACCAGCATATAGTAAGTATCCAAGTGAATATTCTCCTCATAATATCAGAGTAGTGTGTTACACTGTTATACATACCACTGTTTTCCTATTTCATCTCCCTAGAATATTGGTAAGCCCCTTTAACTTAACCATTTAAGCCTGCCCTTATTCCTTATAAAGTAGTTGATGAAAGACCACCACCTCTGGCTGAGTCAACCTGATCAAGTGCTTGGCAGCTTCTTCTCACCCATATTTCCAATTCCAATCATACCACTCTGTGGGTATCACCTCTTCCCAAAACCTCTGTAAATCAAGTGTTTGGTTTTGGAGGAGCTTATCTCCTGCCTTATACTACCAGTGTAATTTCTTCTGTTTCAGGAGTGTGGCCTGAACCCCTCCTGTTGATGGTTGCTATTGATAAAATGAGGGTGGCAGAGATTAATTTCTGACTCGAAGAGTACTTCAGCACAGTGATAATATTTGGTTTGTCTGTTGAAAGTACCAAATTTTCATACACAGAGCGGACATGATTGATTTTGAATTATCACATGATTTTTAAACTTCCTTAAACTGAGCACTGTCATGGATTGGGGAATTTTAAAT
Organism: Puccinia novopanici; assembly: GCA_004348175.1. Classification (NCBI taxonomy): domain Eukaryota; kingdom Fungi; phylum Basidiomycota; class Pucciniomycetes; order Pucciniales; family Pucciniaceae; genus Puccinia; species Puccinia novopanici. Next base: position 7,219 of record SMGU01009301.1, read on the forward strand.
GAGGATAATAGACTCATTCAACAGTCAGAAACCAGAGATACCAAGGAAGAGCCATAAGATTTCTGTCTCTCCACCTTTTTTGCATTTGTATTTTAAGAATTGAGGAGTTTGTGGTACTTAAATCCCCCCCTCCAACAAGTCTCATAACAGAAGGTTTGTATTCAATATTTGAAGAAAAGAAAACTAAAATAAAAACAACTGATGATTTTTTGGAATCAAGAAAGTGCCAGATGGGCATACCCAGACTCTCTCCCAGAATGGAGCTAAAGTTCTACCCAATAAAAATAAATAATATTCCATTGTGGAGAATTGGGAATCCCTGAGCTGCTGAGGGCATCATGCAGATGGAGATCAAGCAATTTAGTAAACAAAGTGAAGTATTCTCAGGACCAAAAATCCTTTTCAAGCAGCATAATGCATTCCTTATTTCAAAGGTGCAGAAATGTTGGCAGTCAGTAGGGGATTTTGGGGGCTCACATAGGTATTGGATTGGAGTTAGGAATATAAGGGTAACTCTGAATGGCACTGTGGAGGACAAGCTGGAACAGGCCACATGGTTTGAGAGGTTAGTGAGTGTGGAAGCAGGGGCTTGAGGAGTGGAGGTTCAATTGAGGTGATAGAGTGAGGAGCAGAAATCAATAGCAAGTGGGGGACATTAAGGGGAGGGAATGAATTTGTGGTCACTGGAGTGGAATGTTTTATCTATCTATGTGGCTATGTATTCATATAGTGTAATTCAAGTTTTCCAAAGTTAAATCAAAGAGCATCCAAAAACAACAGAGAACATCTATCAGTATTCAGCTGAACCATTTTTATTTCCACACTGGCCAAACTCCAAATGGCTATGGTTAAAAAAAATTGCTTGTTGTTCAATCAGTTTTGGTTTGTTCCAGGATGCAGGAATGCTGCTCACCTGGTTCCACAGTATATCCATATCATGAATGAGTTTAATAAAAAATTGAGTGGATCAATTCACATCAAATTTCTCCTTGAGAAAGTGGAAAATCTTTGAGAGTGTTGTTCAAGATTGTTTCTCAAGGCCTTATTTGATTGTGCTTTTCTTGTGTATCCTCCATGTTGAGCCTCTGCACTTGGTGGCAGGACACCACATTGAAGGCTTTCATGTCTTCCAAGCTCTTCATTAATTTTCCAAGATCATTCTTCTGGAACTCTTGTTCAATAATGGATTTTGTATTTCTATCTTTTTGTGTAATTTGGTTTTTTTTTTTTTTTTCCTAAATCTTCTTTTTCTATTATAATGGCTTCTTGCTTGAATCTTTTTGTTTTCATATCTTGAATATTATTTTCCTGTGAGTGTGATTTTGCTTCTGTTTGCTTCAATTGCAAGCTGGCCTGAGTTTGTGATTTTTTGGGATCCACCAGACAGGATAATGGCACCATGATAATCAGTTGATTTCACAGAATGATTGAATTGGACCACAATTTGGGCTTGGTTCAAGGAAAAATTGGCAATGAGTCAGAATTTCCAGCCTTTGAACACTGACTGAGCAATTCATCTGGTCACACACTCAACCTGGGAAGGCACAGAATCGAGCAGGACTGGGATTTGTAACCAGAAAGACCTGATCCACAATATATCAAGTGAGGTCTGCCCAAGGAGACCAAGAACATAAGCAAATGGATAGTTGGAAGCCTGGGATTATCTGGAACCAAAGAGAAAAAAAAAAGGATGGATGAATTTTGGAGGACTGTCTGTGAGAGATAAAGATTTTATGCTGTTTTTCTTGTGAAAGAGACATGGATGTGGATGGAATTGAAGAGTCAAGCAGTTCTCATGATGTACTGGATGCCGAAACCCCCTGCTCATTTTACTCTGCACCCCCACTCCTGCCTCTTTTCCCTCCCTCATCTTGTGTGGAAATTTTGGGATTGGCCATTGACCTAGTGGAGGTTTTCAATGTTTTGGAATGATTCTTAATTGGAATCACAAGGACCTGAAAACTCACCTGCAGGGACACACACACATTGTGCAATAAATGGTAAGCTGGATGGGTGACACATGCATGACACATGAATGTGCCCGTGTTTTCTGTTAGCATTCAAATAGGTGCACCCGTATTCGGCTTTTAGAGCTTCGGATACCTTGTTTTTGGTCCGGTCAATATCCCACGGCCGCCTGGCCCAATGGTCAAGGCGCCTGCCTACGATTACCCCCGCAAGCAGGAGATTCCAGGTTCGAGTCCTGGGGTGGTCGATTCTTTTGACGCATTGCATGTGCGCCAAGCATTTTTTCTTGACGTTTAAGAATAGAAGGCAATGCACGTTTTGTGTACGATTGGATTTTAATTTATTATGTGGACAAGGGAGATTGGTTGTTTTAAGGGGTGAATGGTTGGAGGTTGGATGGACGTGAGACGACGACCCGAAGTCGATTGCAGGATACACGCTTGCACAGACTATCTATATTGCCCAGCGAGAGAAGAAAGTCAAACAAGGAAGAACTAAAAAAAAACAGTGGAAAGGGAGAGGAGGAAGGACGGGAGGAGAGCCTCAAGACAACTCGTTCAAGGCGTTGACCGAGCTGTCCAAGCCGACAAGATGTGCATGGTTTTGATTGGTGAGGAACCCCTCGATCAGGGCGGGATCTTTGATGAAACAATTGTTGAGTTTCCTAGCCTTATTACTTCGATGTTGGTGGTTGGGTTTGGAGCCGATGACGAGGGTGCTGTTCTTGATAATGAGGCGCTCCGCGAGTTTCTCTTTGAGCTCCGCGCGTAGCATCTTCGCCTCTCTCTGCGCGCGGTTGTCGCCTCCTCCCTGCCTCCGCTTCTTGCACATTCCCCCGCCATCATCACCCGCTTCCGTGTCCGTTTCTTCCAACTCGATCTCTAACATCTCCGCCGTCTTCTTCGTCCAGTTTTCCTCGTGAGATTGCTTTGTTGATTTGTGCTCCAGCATATCTATCTTCCGCGCCAACTCGAGCAACTCTTTCAGCTTATTCGAAATGGAATGTTCAATCGGTGGCGATGGCATGTCATCGGCTAAATAAAAATATCATGATGAGTGGATGTATATATATATATATATGTATGTATAATTATAGGACGAACCTCGACCCAAGTTTTTCATCAAACTTCTCCAAGTTTTGAGTTCATCAGGGGCAATGAGAGCCAGCGCGACGCCGGGCATACCAGCCCGAGCGGTCCTACCGGAGCGATGGACATAACAGTCGGAGGATCTAGGGACCTGATAATGGATGACATGGTCGACCTGGGGATGTCCAATCCTCGCGCGGCCACGTCGGTGGATAGCAGCACCGAATTCGTCCCCGTCCTGAATCGGTCTAACGATTTCAACCGCGATCTTTGCTGCATCTCCGAATGTAACGTCAGCACCGTCCGTTGCGGTAACAACAGACTCAACATCGGCGATAACCGTCGAAGCGCTGATATCGACGAAAGAAATACTATCGTCCGACCCGTGTAGCGTAGCATAAAGTGCAACAGATATAGATCCTGAATACCCGATTAAAAAATATGTTAGTATTCGAGGATGAAAAAGGACATGACGCCAGATGGACAGACTTTGTCTTTAAGTACGCATTCAATTTTGCATTCCTTGAGTCCACCGACCATCCTGCCCTCAGGAGTTAAATCGATCAACTCAGGATGGGGATCTCTGAAGTCGATTTGCTCCAACAAGTCATGCATAGGATCGGGGGAAGGTGTTGAAGCACCTAGGGTGGCCGGTTTCCGCTTGAAAGATTTCTTCTTGAGGTTGATCTGAAGATTCTTGTCCATCGTAGCTGAGAAGACCATGGTTCTGATCTTCTCCTTGATGAAGTTATAGGCATTATGGGTGGCGGATTCCCATTCATCTTCCCATCCTTCGTTTCGATCATCATCATCTTCTTCACTGGGGTCTTGCTGAGGCCTGCGAGATTTGGGGCGCTTGGTCAATTTCAGAATCTTTTCGAGTTCATCAAAGTGGCCTTTTTCAATCATCTTGTCAGCCTCATCGATGATGAGCCAGTCCAGCTTGCGTTTGATTCCCTCCGCAAACTCGTCCCAGCTCTGGATCATATCCCACAGTCGACCGGGCGTGGCGATGACAATACAGCCCAGACCACCTTTCCCGGGTTCCATGAGCTTCTTGCTCCGTTCGAGCTGTTTGCGCTGCTTGGCGATGGCGATTCCCCCGCAAATCGAGACCGTCATGATCCCCGTGCGGTTCTTCGACGGTACATGCTCATCCGTCCCAGCGTCGTGCGAGGGATCACTGCACATGGCCTTGAGGAAGGTGTCGATGTGAGTCTTGACTTGCAGACACAGTTCTCGTGTCGGAGTGAGGACCAATGTCACGATGGGCAACACTGAGGGACTTGTTTTCAAAGGGGGCGAAGGCAATGACGACATGATTAAAGCATTGAGGATTGGAAGGGCATATGCGAGCGTCTTCCCCGAGCCGGTTTCGGCGATCACCACCAAATCTCGAGGGGAATCTGAGGAGGTGAGTGAGATGGGCAAACTGGCTTCCTGGACAGCCGTCGGTTTCGTGAATTTAAGATGATGCAAAGCCCGCTTGATGGGATGGGCGAGGTTGAGATGGGACCAAGCAGGCAATAGTGAATCTATATATACACATATATTGACAGACGGTGATGAGAGGTCAAAAGTTATTGTACTAAGTTAGACTGGGCGATTGAAGACTGACCATCGAAGGGGAGCATGTTCAACTGGTGATCGACGTCTCTTTCCATGTCAACATTCCATCGAGATCGGCAGTCGCGGCCCAGTCCACGTCATGTAATTCATCGTCCGCTGCTTCGGTATTTCT
>SMGU01009305.1:0-18864 GCA_004348175.1 Puccinia novopanici
TTTCTTGACCAACATCTTCCCTTTCTTGTCAGCTCACTCATTCAATCCGATTTTTAGTGCAATATCCTTCTAATTTTGTGCATGTTTTGTCTATCTACCCAGTGTCTGCCTCAGAATAACTCTTTGCTAAAGCCTCTTCTCACAGGTCTTGTCAAAATCGAGCTTGCTCCTCACTTTCCCAACAATTAAGTAACTTTGAAGGCTTGGTTTTATGTTTGAAGCTATCTTTGGAAAAGCTTTTCAAAAAAACAATTCTCATCTATGTGAATCGTCTCGAAAATGTGCAGCTCAATCTTTTCCGATTTCTGAGGCATTGTAAGGCTCTTAACCCTTTTGGTCAGTGTCTTCCAGAGTAAATGAAGGACATGTCACTGTAAGACAAACTTCCCCAACTGGAAGCAATTAACCAGGAAGAGTGAAAAAGGGGCTTGTGTTGTATTGGATCTCATCTGCTGCCAGGTGTACCAGTCCTCTTTGTAGTGTATGAGTATCACTTCCAACAAACCTAACTTGGTGTTATTTAATCTGGGCTGCACTCTACCTGGTTACATGACCCATGAAATCTGCATATCTTTCAAACCAGTAGAGTTATGGGGGTGGTTCCAGTGAGTGAGTAGTGGTTAATTTGGCTGTAAAATCTATTTGTTAAATATGAACACAAGGTAACCTTGGAATTATATTAAATTAGTTATGCTCAGCCAATGTTATGTAGGTTGGGTACAAACCATATTCACTTGGATTCACTCACCCAAGGTTTGTTTTCTGGTAGTGTATGGCACTTGGTGGATGTGATGTCTTCAGGAAATCATGAGAGGTGTCTAGCTAGTCTTCTAACAGCTTAAATGTTACTTTTTACTTTTGTTCTTTATTTTGTACTACCTTCACAAAAAGCTAGTGCAATCAGTCCATTTTGTTGAGAGCAGCTGTCCCAGATAATATTGTTAATTATTTATTGGTCTGGGAATCCAAGCAATTACAGAACACTGCAAAAAGAACTGGCACAACTACCTGCAGTTGACATGCAGAAACTCCAAGGAAGCTTGTGGTGTTACTCAAACCTTTCTCCAAGTATTATTCAGCCAAGCTTTGATGCACAGTGACTGTGCATGCTGTACAGTGACTGTGCCAACAAATCTACATATGCAGACAGGTGGAGTTTGGATGGCAGCTTAGCTGGAGCTTGCTGCATGTCAACTGCAGGCAGTTGACTGAGTTTTTTTTTTGCAGTGGAATCTTGAAACCCAGATTTTTTAATTTTGAATTCTTTTTTTTCTGAGCTTATTTTGGATACTTTTTCTCTTTGATAGCCTGGAAAATGGAGTCCCAATTAAGGGCCTTTACTACCATTGCACACACAACACTGGTGATTTTTTATTTTCCTAGGAAAAAATGATTTTGTCAAGAATCACATACCAAAGGGTGCATTTTTTTCTTGTGTGGGCAAATCAATTTCAGGTTCCTCCCTACCGTTTTTGGAAACACCTCAAACCCTGTTTTTGAAAACAGTTTTCCCAATTTTCAAATTTCACAAAAAAAGAAACAGCCAGAAACTCCCAGGTCTGTGGTACAAGTCCTAATATTCCATGAAGAATATCTTGAGCACTGTTTTCCTCTGAATTGGGTATTTCAAAGCTTAAAACTTCAAAAATTTTATCAAGAAGTTCTACAGTATTCACATGCTTAGCACTTGACAGAAAATTCTGAGTTAGATACAAAGGCTGATAGATTATATTCCTGATCAATGCCTAGTGGGCTGAAACTGGAATACTTAATTTCAAAAAAAAAAAAAACCTGATTTCTCTGCTTAGAAATATTATTTAACCTTCCAATGCTTTGACTTGAACAATAAAAAAAGGTTGAGGAGTGGAAATTTTGCAGAAATAATATTGGGCTTCTGATCCCAAAGCTTTTGAGAAATGATATACATTGCAACACCAGGGGAATATTTTTGAAACTTGCTAGGAAGTGAAATCAGTGCAGTTATTGAGCTTGTGAGCAAGTGAAAAAAAAATAACTCTGGTGTTACACAAAAGTCCATATAAATTTTGTTCCAATCATAGATAACTGTGTATTCCTATTGGTTTGGAAACAGAGGAATTTAATTTTCAAATGTGGGCCTGGTAAATATGTAATCATGTGCCTAGGTGTGACATTCAGGGTACTAGAGTTTACTTCCTTCTTTTTTTCTTCTGGCTGAAAAATCATGACTTTCAGAGTAATCACTCAATTGGCATCTCCCATAAAAGGTTTGGGAGGCATCAAGAAAACATTTACTATCATAATTATATCAACATTTTGGATCATATTCAAGTATAAAGTAAGACCAGATCATTTATCAGTTTTATATTGCATCAGCCAGTCAACCAAATACACATATAATATTTGCTTACAATGGTACATCAAATTTATACAAAACATCAGCTGGTTTTATACTATTTTGAAATTGACACAATCACTGCCAAGAAGGTAGGATGTACCTTCAAATTATGTGAAATCATGGGAGCCTAAAAACATTAGCTTGATTGAGTGCATATTAGATAAATCAGTACAAGTGCAGCCAAAGTTGGTTATCTGGAAGTATAATATTAAAAAGGCTTTTGTGCTCTAATTTAAGAGCACTTGCACTTTTTCATGAATGCTGTCAGGATAGCCTCTTAAGGGAGCAAACTGACTAAAGAATACAGGAAGCTGTATGATATTGATATGTGAAAGAACCTTCACAGAACTGAGCTCAAATCTATCTTTTGCAGGGAGGAGTTAGCCACACCTCAAATCAGCCAGGCCTAGTACTATGAATCTGATGCTGAAGAGGTTGGAGGTCAAGGAAGATGAGTAGAGACAGGTTATCTGAGACTACTCACTGGTTAGGTTGAGTGGTATGACAGGTTGGAAAGATTTTATGAGGAAAGTTAGATTTAAGGTTCTGATAAAAGCCCCAATTGTCTTAGTTGACAATTTGGTTGGGCTTGTTAATCCTGTATCACTCTAAGGAGCTCTCTCTCTCTCTCTCTCTCTCTCTTAAGTTACAGACTCTCATGAAGTCTCTGTCACTTACAGCTCTTGTAAGTGTCACACATCTTTTAGCTTACTTCTCTCCATGCTCTCTTGAGCACTACTTCTCTTGTCCTTTCTTGTGCTGTCTTGACTAGCAAGGGGATGACAAATGTTGACATATCTGATTGAACAGCTTTGTGGTAATCTAGAATTTTGTGTGAAAAAATGATGTTTTTGGATAGAACTGAAGGCCTGTGTCCAGTTTCCTTTCAAGTAAGTATTATTTTAGCAGACAGCAGACTGAGTTGATATCCTGATTGGCATGGAAAACATTTTGGAAACATTCAGCTATATCCAAGTGGTTGTAAGTGGTTGTTTGTAGCATGGCAAGTAGCCCAGTTCAAGCAATATCTAGATCAAGAAGCTGAGTCTATCAAGGTTCAGCCTAACCTGCTTTCCAACTTGGTGAAGATTCATTAATGTGTAACCTCAAAGGATTGAAATTCACTGACATGAACTGTTGTATGATCTGCGCTGTGCTGATGATCCGGGCTGTATCCGGCCTATGTGTTGCCTCCGACCTGTCGCATGAGTTTCCACAGGCCAGATCAAGTGACAGTGCCAGTTGTAGCGTGGTCTCCACTGATAGAGACGGTACCGCAAAAGTTACCATCATCACCCTTGTATCCATCATGCCACTCTACTCGCTCAGCTGTCTTGCCCTTCATTATTCCACTTATACTCCCCTCAGGACTCTGGTCCACACTGCCGCTACCCTGGTGGAGTCCAATGGTGGTCTCGTTCGCCAGATTGACTACCTGGGCCGAAGAAATACCCCTCAACGCATCCGAGCACCCGGTCTTGTGCCCGGAGGCGTTGGTGAAGCCGAGTGAGCATTTTTCGGAACTGCTCTCTTCTTTTCGAACTGCGGACTCGACCAACTTCTTTGGATTTTTTTTCTCGAGTTGAAATCGTACTTGAGTTTTGACAATCGATCACTCATGGATCGTTGCTTGTCCCTTTTTTCTTCCCCGCTGCAATAGCTATTGGACGATGCAATTTGACGCCAACCCTCCCACAGTCAGAGAACTCACCAACCGGCTGAGGGTTGACCCGCGGGTACTCAGGTAAGTGCTTGCCTTTTGTTTTCGCGCCGAGCGCCTTTGGTCGAATAATTCTTCTGTGATTCGTTTAGAATCACAAAGAAGCAGAAAACTGACGGTTTGATCTTCCCCCCTTGTCCTTCCGAACAATAGGCACACTACTTTGTTAGTCGGAAGTAAGCTGAGGGATGTGGTGGCACCTCAGTGGAATACTACCCTTCGACCCTCACTGCGATTACCAAGTGATGATGAAAAAGTTGACACGCACCAGCGTGCTCTAGATTACGATCATGCTACCAGCCAATAAATTACACGTTGTGCTTTTGTTTTTAAAAATGAAATGCTACAAGACTTTTTCCTCTTCCGAAAAACCCGTCCCCGATGGGTGCTTCCCATTTTAGCTGCCTTTATCGTCTTTTGTGTGCACTTTTCTTTTGTGTTTGGGCAAAGTCGCCGGCTCGTCGCATATAGGCTTCATAGCTCCGGAAGCTTCTCAAAAGCGAATTTACAAAGTCACTCCAGCCACTGCTTTTTCCTGCATTTCCGCTAGACACACGAAATCCGCCTTATTTCTTTTATTTCGCCCTCCTGAAGGCTACTTTCCAAACTGGACATTTCCCATTATCATTAGAATCCGTCTTGCACGCTTGTATTTTCTCTCCTCAGGATGCAACGGAGGCTAAGCTTATAGATACTGAGCATTCCACTGATCATGGCACCTTATAAACCTCGCATACCCTTGTTCCCGGGCCTATCTTAGGCTGACAGTCCCTAAAGCTATATCCAACAACCCCTAAACAAGCAAAAAAAAAAAACAAAAAAAATCTGCATCCTCCAGTCTCCGTCTGAACTAATCCTTCGTCACTCTTGCCGTTTCTCCCCTCCTCCCGAGATGCCGTGTTGCGCTTCTTCACACCCTATACTAAGGAGAAGGGCCACCCCTTCCCCCGCGCCAGTTGCTGCTAATCCTGCTCCAGCTGCCCCTTCCACTCCTGTATCTTCGAACGACGGCCCCATAGTGCTCTATCCTGGAGAACATCCGAGCGATTTGGGAGGTGCTCCTTTTACAACATTGCCGCCTTCGGCAATTCCCACACGTGCACCCACAGTGACTCCACGTCCTGCCACCCCCAATCCACCTCCCAGCGCTGCCACTCCGACCCCATTTGCTACCATCGGGACCGCGCCAGTGCCTCACCCGACCACTTCAGCAAGCCACCTTCCTACTCCCTCTCCCACCCAGAAGCCTGACACCGACTCCCCACCGCAAAGCAGCTCGACAACAACGGTAGCGGTCGTTGTCTCCCTCATCGCCGCCATTGTGATTGGGGTAATTGGCTATGCGGTTTATCGGTATCACCTGCGGAAAAAGAATGGCAAGACAAGCGATTCGATGAAGCTGCGCCCGCTGATCACAACCAAATCCATCTCTCGACCCATCCTGACACCTCCCACCAAGCCGCTTTTACCCACCCGCTACGCCAGTTTCCGGCGCTCAAGAGAGATTTTTGGGAATCGTCGCAATCTTAAAGCCCCTCCGCCTGCACTCTCTCCCGTGCAGGAGACGTCACGTCCAGCCGAAAGTGCTGGGGGCTCGACTCGCAAGACACGAGACTTTTACACGTATGAGACCACAGACATCCTGGAGTCATATGGCTCTGAGACCAGTTATCCCAGCACATACGCCGCTGAGGTCGATTTTGAGTACCCAGTCTTCAAACCCTCCCCTGCCCAAGTCCCCCGGATCCATAACGTCAGAGACGCGTATCCTACCACCCCTACGACCCCTACGGATGGGGACGACATCAAACTCAATTCTTCCTCCTCTCCCTCCAGCCATAACCAATCTTCTCGGAGGCTCCAAAACGTCCCTTTCAAAATTCCTAAAAATATGCCTCCTCAACCAACCAAACCGTTGCGTAGATTATAGAGGCACAGATGGTACGGGACGTTAGCAGGGCAGAGACGCAGCCGTGTCCGCTGCATTGGGGAACAACACTCAATTCTTCCACTGTAAATGGTTGACTTGAATTAATAGCCTGTCCATAGTAAATTTATTATCATTTTCTATATATTTATATATATATATACATCTCTGAATATTAGCATTTTCAACATTTCACCATGTATTCATTTTTCTCGCATTATTCATTGTTGGATTGAATGTATGCTAAGGGCAAATTTATCGACTGTCTTCTAGTGTGCCACATGAAATGTCCCAATTGAACTAAGCATTAAGTTTCAGGACGAGTTCACACACTGAACTTCCCTGCCCCTTCTTGACACTTATAAGGAGAGCTGAAGATATGGCACACCCTCCGGGCACCATCATAGCCTCTTGATACTCAAGGCCTATGGACACCCTTTGAGCTTTAATTTCATGGATGGCTATGGAAAGGCTATGACTTCTGACTTCCATTCTTTGGTCTTTGGAATAGTCAAGATTTTTTTTTTTTTTTTGGATTTTTGAGGCTGTAAGTCATTGATCAGACACTATGTATTTCATGTTCAATCAACAGTAAGTTTGATCTCAATAGGCATTTGATGTTGAACCAACATGCAAACATATATGCATATCCTCAGGCGTGTTTCAATCACCAGAGTATCTGTTGGCCAACTGTCCATCCCTCACTGTCTATTATGCCAACCTGTGGAAATAATACTGAGGTTTATACATCTGATGCATCTGTCATTGCGGAGGCATCGAATCTGGTGGTATGTAATGCTTTGTATTCCTAATCAAGCATAAGCAGCTCAACTAACCCAAAGGCTACAAAACTGGCTATTTAGCCTAGTCCATTTAGGAATTTGCAGTGTCACATACCACCATGTGACATGGTCTTAGCAGATATGAACATTATCAGTTAGAATTGATCACCTCTCCCTTGCTTCCTGGTAAATCATATTGAGATGATAAGCTTATATTGAGAAAAACCATCATTCTGGTGATAGTTTTAAATTTAGGGTGGCCAAATCCTGTTAAACAAAAGATTTCCAGAATTCCATTAATGCAACATAAAAAAACCTTGATGGAGGAGGGTAGAAGGATGTTTGAGAAACCGCTGGAAGCTGAGCAAGAAGAGTACCTCTTGAGATCCCTGCTACAACCAGATGATATCAATAGAACTGGATAAGCTGCTGGCATATGACACACTAGAAAAGAATCACCACATGAGGATAATTGACTGAACTCATTACCTGGAAAAATCTGGCCTAAATACACATCAGGTGACATGAAGCTACTGGATTGATTTAATTCATTAGCTTTCTGTTAGCTGATGTGTATTCAGCTCGAAAGTTTCCAGGTGCATGGAGAATAGGCAGAGAAAGTCTGAGCCAAAATTTCTTCATGCCCAAGGTGAATTATTTAGAGATCTTTGAAAAATCTAATTTAAGCGGAGAAAATGAGATAAAAGATCTTTTTCATGTGGAATCATTTCATTGCAGCTAATGGGATGGATTTACTCACTTGTGAAGCTATTTAATCCAATGGATGACACCTTTTTGAAGTGACACCGGAGGTACGGCCTTGTAAACTGTCGAGGGGATGCCCAGGATGCCCCTGGGAATCCTCTCAATTTTCCAAAGGGGAGACTTTCCTTGAGTACTGAGTACTGCTGATGGATGTCACATACGGACTCAACCTACCTGTGACAGCTTGCGGCACTCGCGGTGTGTCCAGGACTCCAGCTCCCCGCGCCCAAGCCAACAACTGTGCTTCAACTTCCCCGGAGATATTACCAAGATGGTCAAGAAGACACTTGAAGAACCTGTTCGAGTAAGTGGATCCCTCTTCTGAGTTCTTCAGTACTAGCCCATCTGATCCGGAATCAATTGATGACCGTTCCCCCCAGATAACTACGGCCGGCCAGTGTCTTCATGAGTTCGATTTACTAAAGCAGGCTCTCCTAATTGAGGAAACAGAAGACACCTGGCAGAACATTGATGCTAGCCTCAAGCGGTTTACGGCCGCTATCCGTGGTGGCGCATGTGAACATCACGACGAGTTTCTCAAACGGTGGAAGGAGACCGATCTCGTGCGAGGCCTGGTCAGCGCCATGTCAACTGAGCGAACCCGACTTAGTGGGACGGCCCTGGATCTTGTTGCCGCAACTTCCCGGCTAGGGAGTTATTGGGACAGCGCGGTTCCGTTCTATGCACCCACCATCATCAAGCTACTCGGAAGAGCGTCCAAAATCTACGTGACTCGCGCCACTATCACTCTCACCGCATTAATAAAAGGCACCAAGTCACTCGCATTTATACCCTATCTAATCGATGGAATCTCAGAAAAATCAGTTACAATACGAATCGGTTGTGCAGACGCGCTACTATGCTGCCTCTCTGATACGGTAAATGACACGGACGCCTCCGAATCCAGGAAGCAAAGATCCAAAGATGGCCTTAACAAGCGTATAAACGACATAGAAAACGCGATTAAGATCGGTGGAAGAGATCGAGACCCGAAAGTTAGGGCGATCTTCAAACGAATATGGGAGCTATATGAGCAACAATGGCCAACCCGCGCTGCGAGGTAAATCATATTTCAAGCACATTGATTCCGTCCTTCGAGGTTTCCAACCATCAGTTTATTTTTTTCGAGTACTGTTTACTGTTTACTGATTGTAATATTAATCCAGCCTAGCCCAGCCTTTGACGCCAACTATCAAGCGTTATTTGGGGATTGGAAGCAGCTCGACCCTCACCTCATCGCACGCTTCTCATGCTTCAAGTAACGGCCTACCTAGTCGAGATATTAACTCTAACCGCGAGAAGGCTCCGCTGAGTGGACACCACCGCGCGGGTTCAAAGAATGCTACTGAGGGCTCTCAGCCCCCTATCACCAAATCTGCCAGTGCTCATACTTCCAAATCAATCAAGTCTCTCAATTCCTTATCGACGCTCCCAAAGTCCGGTGACTTGGCCACTTTACAAAAAGCTATGATGGTTCCACTACCACCAGATGATCCAGAGCCTCGTGAACCCTCTGTCACTCGCGCCCCAGGACGTGCTAGACTTATATCTACTCGCTCCAAGACCCCCACAGAAGGTTCCATTCATCAAGCACCGCCGTCGGGACAAAGCATGAAGCGATCTAATTCAACCATGAGAGCTCAGCGCGTTCCCTTGCCCCCGCAGACTGATCAACCCGCTAGCAGCGCGATCGCAAAGGCGCGAACGGCGACTCGAGTTCCGCTCCAACCCATTCAAACCATTGGTGTTCAACCTGGGAAAGATACGGCCACCAAGCCCAATCCACCGTCCGCCACTGGGTCAGCCTACCATCCATCCTCCACAAAGAATGTCGCGTCCAATATCTTGAATGAAGCCCCAAAGGCTACCTTCAAACCCGCCCGGTCGGCCTCTGGTACCACTCAGGCCGATTTCAAACCTTCGCATCAACCGCAACAACCCTTACCTCAATTGCAAACTCGGCCGATGCCCAGACGCGCGATGGCAGAACCTTCCAATGATAAACCAGCTTCCCCGCCTCTCGTGACAAACACCTTGAACGTATCCGTCCGCTCTCACACGCGCAAAACTCCAACCGAAGAGTCTATCCCCATCCCCCAAAAAAGAGAGGTTTTTAGGCCCACCAAGTCTTCCTCCAAAGGCTCTTCAGCTACTACTCTTAGCTCTTCAAAGCCATCATTTACAAAAACTGATTTGAATTCCAAGTCCGATTCTACCGCAACTTCTATCCCAAGTCAAATCCCAACACAGCCTGCAAAAGCGCCCCCGAGGGTGGATGAACAACCGGAAACGCTTCCCCAACCTGTCTTGACTGCTTTACCCTCTTCATCAGCACCAGATGTAGTACCTCTTTCATCTTCAACTCAGGCAACGCAACCTGTATCACAGCCCGTGCCACCTCTTCCGCCTTCAACAACTCTACCGCTGTCAATACCTCTACCCTCCTCAGAACCTCCAGTGCCATCGACAGCCCTACTCCCTGCAGAATCCAAACTCACTACAGAACCTCTACCTGCCTCACAACCCATGGCAGAACCTCTACCACTTCCAGAAATTACATTGCCCCCAGTGGCCCCTGTTAAGGCTCCGCAGCTTGCATCCTCATTACCTGCAGAGACAACATCATCAAATGACGGTATCCAATCCGGTCTTTCATTGCCGGGTGAAGCTACACATCGGACGATATTTCACCAATCTCTTCCCAACAAGCCCGCTGAAGCGCCATCTCAATCATCAAATGTCCCCGTGAAGCCGTTCTCGTTTTTCTTATCTGGCTTTGGTACCCCAGGCCCCAAGATATGCACACGGTTACCTGATGATTTGATTGTCCCAATGAGCGTGCCCTTACCGCCTTCACCCAACTCGCCTTTTGTCAGAGTAAATAATCAGGGCAAGGTCGCGCAAGGCTCTCACAGGAAACCCATCAGAACTCAACGTTCTCCGCGCCCGCCAACAAAGCCCACCAGCTCACGCCTAAACTCCACGACGAGCGCAAATAATGGGGATAAGGACAGTGAGCATGGAGACATGCTGTCTACACCCACCCATCGAAGCCGCGGTCAATCTCCCAGTGATGGTGGTGTCGGGGCACACCAGCAGCCAGTGGTTCAAGAAGGGGTTTTGGTAGACTTTGATCATGAGGATACCATATGGATTCCGCGCCCACCTGCACTGCACCAGGATCTACTACAACTAGCGGACAACCTTGGGATGAACCAAACGAGTGATGGTGAAGACGGACCGCAGGAGAAGCGGGCGCGAATTACGGCGGAAACCACGTGTTCATCGGCCGACTCGACGTTGTTGAACAGCCGAGCTCTCTGCGATGAGGCACAAGAATTGCCCACCTCTCGCCAACATCCCCCTCGTCGAGATCCGTCCATGTTTCATTGGGACCAGCCAGACTTAGAGACGGATGGCGACGACTCCGGTGAGAAAACCATCTCCTGTCTCAGGGAAGAACCCCCCTTCTTCCCCGACGTCACCGTCAACGAGGGAACCTCCTTCCATACTCACTTCCTCGGCGGCCTGAATCCACACAACCAAAGTACCCCTGCTGCTTCCGGTGGCGTCCGTGAAGTACTGTCCCGTCGATTTGAGATGTCTCAGGTTTCTCCGTAACCCCCCTCCCCCTCTCTAATCTCTCACTTGTTCAACCTCGTTTCCAATCCCCCGACCCCTTTTTTTACACACGGCGCTGGGCTTGTTTTTCTGTTTTTGTTTTCAGAATGCTTGTTTTTAATATATCATCATACATGGCACATTTCTCACTGTCTACATTATACATAAATATAAATTTATAATCGCAATGTAATCTTCAAAGTCGTCTTAACTTACGGGAGTCTTTATTTTGAACCATCTGTGACTTTGTCTCGTATTTTTTCGCTCCTGAGGGAGGAAGTGCGTGTTGGAGGGTTTAGTATGTATCCATAGAGATCATGTGAGGTATTTTTTATGGATTGGCACGGCCTCTTTTTCTTGGGTCAGCGTAGTGTCTTGGCCAATGTATTTAGGTAGTGTATGAGCAGGCTTTTCTTGGACTGGGAAGATCCAGGCAGAATCTGTGAGATAGGTTCATAGATCCTTTATCCTTTTAATATGTAAGCCACATGGGAAAATGCCTTTGTGGCTGCTGAAGACTTAGGCGCTTACTGCAGGCAACAGACCCTTTCTTGTTTTATTTTTTTATTTTTTATTTTTAAAAAAAACTTATGTATTTACATGGCCCAGCCCTCTCTCACATGTGTTGACATGTGGTCTCAGGGCATCCCATGATCAGGGGGACAGGGTCAGGACTAATATGTATTTGCATCAGCTGAAAAGGATCCTCCAAAGAATCCGCAGCAAGTACGGACGAGGTGTGGCGGTTTGGGCTGAAAGAGCCATGCAAATGCCTTGCTTATCTCTGAGGTGTTATGTACATTATGTGAGATGTGTGGGAACAATGAAGTTTAAGCCACTGCGGAGTCCCTTGCATACATGAACCCCTTCTCCCCTGAGGGAAATCCACTGCGGACAAAGCTGGGCAAGTCACTATGGCTCAGCGCAGCAAAGCCACCCAGTTTTTTTTTTTTTTTTTTTTGGTTGTCTTTGATGTGAGGTCAGTGCATCATCCCTTTTGGCATGTGGTACAGGTATCATGAAGTCTGTGGATGGCCTCATGATTGGAGCTTGATGACCAAATTGGCAGGGTTCATGCTCAGGGCAGGGGGCCCTGCTGCTGCTCTGTTGAGTCTGAGGCCTGAGGCATGGCAACCAATTCATGATGTAATATGTATTTGGCAATACCATGATTTCCAGTTGGGGCAGCAGCTTTCACATGTGAAACAGGGACCAGGCTGGACCAGGCTCATTACACATGATAAATCAATATTTATTATTGTCTTCTGTTGCTCATGGGAGGTCTATGCACCTGTATATGTCCATAAGCGGTTACATGCATAATCTGAATCCACACAAAAAACAGAACTGCTGGAACATTTTCATGATGAGGCACTGCTCAAATGTAAATACACCTTGTTGGACATGAGACTGCACCCTGAATCAGGAACTTGCAGACATCTCACTACTGACAACTGCTGTCCCACTACAACTGCACTCAGTCAGCTCTACCTCAAAGACTTAAATACCACTCCTCCCTTCTGTCCACTCCCCCCCATCCAGCACACTTTTACACCCATCTAGCACACCTTTCCCCCATCCAATACACTTTCATCCTCTTTTCCCCCTTTACCAGTTTTGACATCCATCCAAAAGTAACACAGCCCCCTTAGGTACAGTGTACAACTTGTTATAAGGTCCTCATCACCTTGCTGCCTTAGACCTCAGTAGACTACAACTGTGTGTCTCTCCTGTCCACTCCCCTGGCACCTTCCAAGTTGAGCGCCGCCTTCTCGCTCCACCGATTCAGGCCGCATATTCCGTCCCGTAAACCACACAGTACATAAACCGCAAGGTCAGTCCGACTTTTGCACCCTTTCTCCACTCCCGGTCGGCCACACTGCCGCAACCCCCCACAACTACAGCCGTTCTCGCTCTCTTCCACTTCCTCACAACACAAACACACTGTGTAGTAGTAGTCACACTACTACAGCTCGCTCCCCCAACTCATCTGTAGCTTGTCTCCCTGCTCCCCTCGCTGTCTGCTGCATCTATGCAACGGGGGTTGGGGATGATGATGTCCCTCTTGACCGCTCCACTCCTCTTCCTCGTCTAGTCGCTCCCCCGTTGTGTTACAATCATCTCAACTGATGGCTTTCTCCTCTTCACCCCAGACAACATCATGCCGGCTGGATACGTCACAGAATCAGAGAGTGACACAGATCAGCTAGATGCCGAGGGAAGCGAGATAGATTCTAGTGACGGCGTCATCCCCGGCGCACTCCAAAGCGCCAATTGTCGTGTCTGGTCTACTCGGGTATGCAAACATGAACACTTTCGCTTACCCGTTTTCTGTCTGCCAGCCTTACTCACGCGTATTCCATGTGTTTCCTTTTGACTAACCAGGAACTCTACGAACGAATGAATAAGTGTGTACATTGCATGCTGCCTAGCACGTTGACCCATCTCACTTTGCGCTGCTTGATTCGTCACAGGGCCCTCATTGATGTCGAGCCTCCGTATCAGCGTGATGTCGTATGGTCAAAACCGTAAGCATGACGCGCCCCGTTCGATTTTTTTGGGGAACACAGCTCATTGTTGGTTCTACATGTCTGTAGCGCTCAATCGTCTCTCATCGATTCCATCCTAAAAAAGTAATGTCGAGATCTTGAAGTACCTCTTTGCAGTGGAAATATGCACCTGACATATGACTTGATGGTTCATCCGTAGCAAATGGGTCCCAACCCTACTCTTCAGCGAACGCCCGGCCTGCGTTGATCGTTTCGGTAGAAAACGCAAGGCAAGATGGGTTTGTATGGACGGCAAACAACGCTTAACCAGCATCAGATTGTGAGGCTCTGCATCTGTCTCTGTAGCTTCTCAGTGCGGAAAATTGACCGACCCATGACATTTACCTGGTCTATCCAGATTCATGGATGGGGTCATCCCATGGTATATGTGGGCACACTTTGATGTCGCTCCAGTCGCGTTACAAAGAGCTCTTCCTGACGTTGTGTCATAACTTACCCAGGAAACCGAAACAACCTCTGTATTTCAAGCAATCCGACCCACCACAACCTTCAAGAAGACTTCTCACCGAAGAGCAACAAGAGGTTTTCCTTAGTCGTGGATTGACTGCTGCCATGTACAGCCAACTGACCGAGCTACAAGAACGAGATATCTTCAGATTGGTCCAAGAGGGCAAGCCTCTTACCACGGGAGAGAAGATGCAGGCTTCTAGTGGTCTGTAAGTACTGCTCGCTACTTGAGTCGCGTCTGCCGATCAGCTAGCTTACGTTACAATCATCTTCCTAGTTGGAGTATTTACGTTAACGAATTGACAGCCCACTACATGAGCAGGAACGACGACAAACCTAATGGCTGGTCCGGAAGAATATCAAATCTCAAGCGTGGTTCTGTGTGTAGCTAGCTATCTCTGGGCTCCTTGTCGTGCCAGACACTGATAAAACGTATCTCCAACCTTTTCCTACTATTTCAGGATTACAAAACTATGGCGGAGATGGTTATGACGATCCGAGATAGGTTTTACAACGGATCTAGTCCCTCCAAATATTGGAGCTACGCGAAGGTGCAGAAGGAGATTGATTCCTTGGCCGAAGTTGAGGTCCCCCAGGATCTCCAAAATCGAGTCAAGTTTTTATTAGATTACTTCATGGACCTCTCGACGCTTGCTCCACCCAAGACTCCATACACCATCGAAATGAGAACTCCCGATGCACTGTATCTTCCAATCCAAAGAGGCAAACGAACGATGATAGCCCCTATCGAGATGGTTTGGATACCCCAGATGATCGCTGTTCACAGCAAAGATTTATCGAAGGGAAAGCTATTGGAGATGGTTGAAATGTACAAAATTGCTAGTACGCTGAGGTTTTTTCTTCTTCTTTTTTTTTCTTCGTTTCATTTGGCCATCAACCTTACCCACGACATGATTCTTCATAGTCCGGAAGAAATTTCCTAATGAGGTTAAGAGCAATGCCACCCTCGTATCCTGGACCGTAGACTGGATTCAAACTTTTGATGTGTCCAAACTAACGGGTAAATACACAGGATGGGCGGTCCCTCGTCCAACGCCACAGCCTGCTTCTCAGGAGGTGATAAGTTCTGCAGGCTCGGGATTGCGTGACATGGCTAGGCGAAACTTTACGACTCAAACTTCTAATAATAATAATAAAAGGGAGACGCCTGTCTTAGACCCGACACTTGCCCAAAGCCCCGGCATACAGAACGCTTCACAGACTAAAAGACCACGTCTCACTGCGCCAGTACCCACAAGCCAACCCGCCCTCAATTCGTCTATCCCGTTTATGCCACATCGTAACTCCGTGTCAAAAGACCCTTCATTCGCAAGCCGACCGGTGTCTCAAGGCCGCCCCAACCCAAACCCTAGTACCAACCTACCCCCTGCTGGCGATAAAGCTAAAGCTTTAGCCCAGCGAGCTCATGCTGCGGTTCATGGGAATGGCAGCTCATTGGCTCTGCACTTGATGGGTAACGGTCAGCAATCAAGCCCTGCTCCCTCGTTCACAAGCCAAACTAGCGCCCACCACACGCCCGACCCAGGAACTGCTCCTCTTGGCGCCCCGCAAACCCGTTTCGTTCCGAATTATCCTCCTCAGATGGCCCGTCAACCTACCTTCCAATTACCCAGTAAACCCCAGCAACCCATTCACCAGCAGCAGATGAATCAATCAATTACCCAGCAGCCAATGAATGGGAGTACGAATTACCGGACGACCGCCCATTCAAACCCCCAGAACCTTCAGTCGAACTCCCATTCTCTAGCCCAATCGCACGTCTACCAAGGACAACAGCACCGGTGAAGCTAGCAACCGTCGTGCCGATTTGCCAAGACCTTCTTCTGTCCAATCCCATTAAAAAAAGAATAATAGTGGTTCAATGCCAATCAATCTACTTTTTGATTTTTCAGGTCCCTGCGCCACAATCTTGCTTCTTTTTTCGGACTGGCCCCTTGTTGCATGTTCAGCATCTTTGTTTCTTATTCCATAGCATCACACTACTCATTAACATATTGCAATATCGCATCTGTCTTTAAATTGTTTGGCTGCTCCATGTACATGTGTCTGCCTGTCTGCGGACAAACCATAGCTCGATGTGTTTATTTGTGCTTAACTTTCTTCCAAACAAACTTTTTTTCTTAATAAAAACCAAAAATCCTTTTGCTCTGTGCCCCTGTTTTCTTTTGCTAAAGCTCTCCTGCTATTTGTACCTCTGACTGAAAGAAGGAGAGGCAGAGATCATGCACACTAGGTCATTTTGTTGGAAAGATCTGTGGAAAAACCATATATTACACCTCAAAAAAAAAAAAAAAACAATGATCTGCTGCTGGGGGCAGTTTGCATGCAACATTGCCAAGAGGGTGTTTGTACTAAATAATAGATGGACTGCAACTGCCTCTATAGTTTGCCCCATCAGTCCTCAGCCACACCCCACCTGCAAAAAAAAAATATTCAAAAAAATGGATGCAGGTCAGATGCTTGGGGACTGAATGCGCATGTCAGAACTAATACACACATTGTTGAGCTATATGGACCTTGTGGGCTTCACCACTATCCTATGCTTGTTCACAAGATGTACCAACAACAAAACTTTTTTCATACACTTTTGTCTCACTCGGGCTCAGCCAAAGTAACTCTGACCAAGTAACAAAAAAAAGTGAAAAATTTACGACTAGAACTAGTGTTCTGCCACGATGAACTGTTGTTTATTGTTGGGAATCAAAATGACAGGGTAATATGGCTTGATTGTACAATGAGATTGGCCTTGTCATGTTAATCCATATGAACAACTTTGCATCAGAGTTAAATGTTGCTAGCCATGGGGATTGCATATTGGGTGTCCTCCGATCTCTTCTCCGGGTGAAATTGATACGAGAAATGGGAAACTGGAGATGTTAATTAAGAGCCACATGGAAACAATTAGGTTGTCTTCAAGTATCACAGATGTTGAGAACCTTTTGGCTAAAAGTCGTCCATCGGGCTACACGCAACCGCTATAGATAATGGGAAAATCGTCAAGATAGCGATCAGTGGACTGCAAAAATGGCAACGCCATGAAAATTCATCACTTACAAACGGCTGGCGCTCCGGCGGAAAATTGAACGACCGCGTTCTGCAGGGATCGAATAATTTTGAGCGCATGAAAACACAACTTGAAGGAGAAACGCAGCTGGGATTATCATACTTGAAATATTTGGCTTTCCGTGACTATCATGCCTGTGAAATGGGAAGGATCCTTGAGCTCCTAATCGACTTCTCCAGAGCTGGCCAGAAGCCTGGAGATGCTCAGACGTGGATAAAACACTCACGATAATCACCACAAGTGGAAATGGGAGGTACGAAATTCACTTGTATCTTTTCACCACTAAGGCCATTTCTCGCTCTGAGGCCACGCGCAAGCTGGAAATGTTCTCTCCGAAATTAGTGGGTTGAGACAGCGCGCTAGAATAGCCGGGAAACGGTTTTCCGGCGCATCGGGGCCACTTACGATCACACGCGAGGGTCCCGGGTTGAAGCCTTGCTCTCTCCTGGGTACCAGCACCACATCTATGGCCTGTCCGACGTAATGACCGAGAAAAATTGGAATCATCAAATGTAGTGTCACCCGGTTTACAGTAACAGAATCCCGGTTTATTGGAGTAGGTGGAGACTAACCAGAGTTCTTTCACCAATATTGCTTTGAGGAAACGTGATTGGACAGTTGTAAACAAGCTGAATGTCGCCCATGGCACCACCTTGGTTCACGAATTGCGCGCCCTCAGCAGGCATGTGCAACGTCCCTGCTAGGCTCAACTGAGTAAATCGATCGTCGGTGGCGTTTGCATGGATACTTCGCTGGACTAATTCGGTCGGCTGGGATCTGGAGGGAAGCGCCCCGAGAACCAAGGCGGAGATGAAAAGGGGGAGTGTCGAGAAATGCATGATTGTCAACTTGGAAGCGTCAGTTTTTATCTCTGAAAATCGGGAAACAGCGTCTCTCAAGTGTGGGTAGTTGACGAAATGGACAGTTCTTAGTTCAATATAAACCCCACCAGAATGTGCGGATACATTCTTGCAGCTTAATCGCGGAACCCCTGATGCTATAATGTACACTTGAGAATGGTCTGACATTCTTGTGGATCCCCTCTGCGAGTGGGGATGTTCAGCGGATCCGGAAATGGTTGTCAGTCAAATTTTCAAAAATATCGCCGAAGAGATTCACCGCCAACCTTGCGCTTAACCTCATAGTTCTGCTTCGATAACAGTTTCCGTTTTTTTTTTTTTAAAAAAAAAAATGACGATTACTTTCCGATCGTGTCCCCAAAGGTCAGTCAGCTTGGGGATTGCGCATGCTCGCCTGTTGCACAATGCACATCCTTGGAACACTCCATGGAAAATCTCGTCCAGGCCCCGAACTTCGAAGTCACTTGATCGGGAAGCCATGAGGATATATGAAGGCCGGCCGATGGACATGACAACACGCAATCATAAAGGCTGTTGTCACCAAATACATGATGCGGTTGGCGCCATGTTTAGGCCACTCAACCTGAACGGCAGCCGCCCGGGTCAGTTGACCTGAAGGCCGATTTCAAGTGAGTGACCGTCAAATTTGACGGCCAATGGTGGGTTTCAAAGTTGACTCTGACTGGCAGCCAGATCATTTTGCAGAAAGT
>SMGU01009310.1:0-12679 GCA_004348175.1 Puccinia novopanici
AAGCTCCCACCAGGGGGGGACTTATGTTAAGTTAGACGATGAAGCAACACAGCTTAGGGTTTGGTGAGGAGGAATTAGATCAGGCCAACTTTGCTCTCTCTATCACTTAGGTTTCCTCTTGCTTGTACCTACTACCTAGTCTAGATCACTTGTTGTACCACTCTTCTTTTCTTTTCCTGATCACTCACTTCTTTCCTGCGTGTCTCTTCCACACCCATCAAGTGAAGTTTTTCATCTCATCTGCCGCTTCCATCTCCGGTCACAACTATCGGTTCTGTTGCTCACAGTCTCTTTCTGGCATTTCATAACTTTTATGGTCATTTTCAAGTGGACCTTCCCGTTGAGAATGTCGCACTGTGCTGAGAATCACAATTTCGAAAGTTGTCAAGTTTTCTGTTGATAGAGTGATACGTGATAAACCGTTGATTGTTCAGCAAGCCATTCGACGTTGTCACATCAGCACCAGGAAATGGCAAGCCAATCAAACATGATCCGGGAGGCGCAGATCAGGGGCGCACCTGCCTGGCAATTGTATATTCGTCGCTTGACGGCTGTACGCCCTCTTCCCGTTAACTATGCCAGCCGAGTGTCGACCGCTACATACAGAGCTGTTCCCAACCGCAAGGTTTTTGGGAACTGCTGTACGGGGATTCATGAAGGCCAACACAGGCGGAAGGGTGTATAACAGGGGAAAGTGGTGTAATACAACGTGATGGCTCTCATCGCGACTGGCAACCCGAAGGCAAGGGTAGCCCTGCTGGCTGTATTGCCTTAATGGGGAGTCTATCGTAAGCCGGAGCCGAGGAGACAACTCTGCCAGCCAGGCGGTAAGGATATTTAATCGTGATATCCTTTTCCTGGACATAGTGGCACCATAGCACCCTTCCCTCAGAAAGACTTTTCTTCTTGTGTTTCTCAAATTTTCCTCTTTTCTTCGTGAATAATTTACCAACTTTGCTTGCAACTCCTTGTCACTTGCTGCACCCTTTTCTAACATGACCCTCAAGCAGAATACCTTCTGGCAAGGCATTTTCGCCCTCGTCGCACTCGCCTTCCTGTCTAGTGGAGCCCATGCAGAAGACTCTTCTACTGCTCCTACAGGTTCTCCGCCAAAGGACGCTCTCCCTGACAATCTAGTCGGGTGGGTTCCACAATGTTTCCTATCCATTCCTAATGAGAGCACGTTTTCCAGGATAACTAACCCTTCCGCCTACGTTCTTGTTGCTATTTCTTACCCGGAATCTTTCTAGAGTGAGTCATATTTACACAAGGCTACGAAGAAGACTCCTTAAATGCCGCTGTCATCCTCCTTTTGACAAACCACCCTCCACTTTATGTATGTGTTGGTGATCACAACAGATCAACCTTCCAGGATTCGAGTTTGGTGTGCAAAACGATGGAACGTACAAATCGGACACCAATCCTGCATACCCGCCGCCAGAAAGCCAGATCGCACATTTCGTTAAACAGGGCGTGAATTTCTTCCGGGTGCCCGTCGGCTGGGAATACCTCCAGCCGGACATGAATGGTCCGCTGAACCAAACCAGCCTCAAGGCTTACCAATCTTTCGTCGAGAAAATCACCAGCAATGGCGCCACCGTTGCCATTGATCTCCACTCCGTATGCCCCCGCTCCCTTGTACCTAATTCGATGCTCAATCTTGCGCGCGCTCATGTGTTCCAGCCTTTTTTTCACAGTTTGCCCGTTATAAGGGTCAGATCGTCGGCCAGTCTGCCTCCACCCCTTCGAACGTACTTGTCGATGTGTGGCTCAAGCTCGGTGAAATCTTCAAGGACAACCCACTTGTCATGTTTGGCCTCAGCAACGAACCTCATGACCTGGGTAAGCGGTCCCGCCCCCGACTAGCCCACCTTCTTGCACTCTAACAGTAACTCACCTCACCTCTCCCTATGATTTCAAAAGACCTCACCAAGTGGGCAGCCACCGTGCAGCAGGTCGTGACCGCACTGAGGACCAAAAAAATCAACAACGTCCTCCTCATCCCCGGCGATAACTACACCTCCTTGAAGTCCTTCCCGCAGTGGTATCCTGTCATGAAAACTGTTTCGAACCCTGACAAGTCCCACAAGGGTTTAGTGTTTGAAACCCACCAAGTCAGTCTCCTCCCCGACGCTTTACATATTCCTCAAAAAGAAAATACTTGGATTGACTCGCCTTTTCCTGCGTTCTACCCATACCTAGTATCTCGACTCGGACGGCTCTGGAAAATCCAGAGAATGTGTCACCAGCCATGTAGACGAAGTCAAAGCGGCTGTGAAGCTCCTCCAGGCCGAGGGCAGACAGATGATCTTAGGGGAGACCGGCGGTGGCAGCACTGACAGTTGCAAGAAGTTCCTCGCTGAACTCATCGCCGCTGTAACAGACGTATGTTCTTCACTCTGAATAATTTTGTCAGGCCCGATGCTAACATGCTTTTCTATACCCTCTCCTTGCCGCTCCAGGCTAAACCCGCCGCCATCGGTTGGGCCATTTGGGCTGCCGGTTCTTTCGACAAGGTAATTCATCACTATATCACTATGCTTGTCTCCATAACTACCTAACGTCGAATATTCTCCGCAGAACTATGAGCTAGTCACTACTGTCCAAGACGCCACATCGGTTTGTTTCATTCTTTATTAGCTCTGCCCGACCTATCGACAGTTAACCAACTGACACCCCATGGGTCCTTCCATCACACCAACAGCCAACCGGTTGGAAAGACCAAGAGAACTGGTTGTCGCTGCGGTCATTCATCGCCGCGGCTAAAGACTCGGCCAACACCACCGCCACCGACGCCTCCACCCAGAACCCCCAAAGCACCAAATCAGGTGAGCACTCTTCCCCATTCCTCCTCTAATACCCCTTTCACTCACGTCCTTACTTTCACACAGGCAAGAAAAAGACCACGTGTAGACGTCGCGTCAGAGTATAAGTTGTTCCTGGCACCGTCGCCCTCTTTCTTCTCGCCATGTACCCGGACGTGCAGCTTCTTAATCCGCTCATGTCCTGAAGATTTTTTTTTTTCACCTTTCCTTGTTCTCTCCTTGAAGTGTTCGAATACACCCATTTTTTCTTTCTTTCATGCGTCTTAGTCCAGAATCGCTTGCGACACAGATCTTGCCCATCTCGTGGGACTGACTCGCAAATGAATGTCGCTTGATGCTTGCCTGTAACTACCAATCCTTGGCCAACCTGCCTCACACCTCCAATGTGAACAATTAAAATAACTTCAAACATCTGTCATCAAAAATTGTTCCCATTCATGCCATTTCCCCAACTTCCCACGAGCAAGCAAGAATCTGGTTCAATGCAAAGGAGTGACCATGTCTGCTGCACAAAAGAAGCCTTCTGCACATGCCCAGGTCCCCAGGCCCTCCAGTCAAGAGGTTGAGGTCAAGTTAGCTGGCAAAATCGTACCTTTCCCACTCGAATGTTCCTTGGTTTTTGGCTGGCTTGAGTCCAGAAATTATGACTTGAAAAAAACACAGCCTTTTCATCATTGAAAGCAGCACAAGAGTTAGGATGTTGAGTCTTACAGTTCAGACATGAAGAGAAATTTTGCTTCTCTATTCACCTCGCGCAAAGCTGTGTCCTGTCACAGGATCAGTTTTCACAGTCCTGTTTCATTACAGGTCTAACATCCGCACGCGGTCTCATGCATAATATGCATGACAACAAGTCCCTCTCCGGTTTGATTCCGACTGTTGTACCCAACCCCCCAGTCCTTGCAACCAAAAAACCAAAAAACAATCTGGTCAAAATACAAACTTAGGTTTCTGACATCCCATACCCTATATGCACTACATCTTGCTGTGATATGTATGTCATATTAATGTCACAAAATCAATGTCACAAAATCACTGAAACATAAGGCACAATCTGGAGTCTTCACGCTGCTCAGCATCACCATCACTTCAGCATCACCGTACAAGAATCTACAGTCTAGATCCAACCAACACACACCAAGGTTCCGTCACCCTTTGCTGAATCTATCTTGGTCAGATCAAGTGAGTTTCCATTCCTTTTCACAACCCTGCACTCTTTGTCTTGACTGATCCTTTACCTTTACCATCATTAAGTTCAAGAAACACCATGTCTGAGCGCCATTGTCCCTGCACTATCTGTCAAGCAAAATTTGGAGAAAACGGCCCTTTTGTCACCCAACGTACAATTTCAAATCACCTGAAACACGAGAAAGCATCTTTGAAGTTGTCCACCACCCAAATTCTCCAAAAATACAGTCCAAAACAACCCACAAGAGAATTGGAATCTCCAACATGTTTGTATAATCTTCATCCTAATGAATCTTACCTTCTTTCAAATTGTACTGATCCTGCTTTCTAATTCATAGCGCCAAAACATTCAAACTCAACCCCAAACCAAAACAAATGGATAAGCATATCACTTGTGCTCGTTTGCTACTTGCATGTCATTGCCGGATTGTCGGAAAAAGAAGCCAAAATTACTTTGGTTTCAATCAAAACCATCCTTGAAAGCAGTCTCTCTGGGTCCAATCAAGCTAGACTGATAAAGAAGTTTCCACTCGAAATCCGCACAGCAATGAAATATCTCAACCTCAATCCAACAATATACTGAACCCTCTGTTGCCCCGGCTGCTTCAAAATATATCCAAAAGGCTCCACCAACATCCAGTTATGCAATCACAGAACAACAGCTCGGAGCTACCCTTGCAATTCACCTTTATTCAACCAACATGGAAGCTGCATCCGACAATATTCAACCCAAAGCTTTCAAGAATGGCTCACTAGATTTGTCCAACAAGAGAATATCGAAGATCTACTTCAGGAATCTGTCAATTATTCAAATCCTCAGCCAGAAACCCGTGCGCACCTGTGGGATGGATTGATTTGGTCTACTTTTCAGGACAGTGAAGGTTGTCCGTTCCATCATCGCTTTGGTAACCTATCCTTTGGAATATACGTCGACTGGTTTAATCCAATGGGGAACAAGATCTCTGGAAAGCACCATAGTGTTGGAGCCATCATCCTTTTTTGTCTTTCACTTCCAGCTAGCCATCAATATCAACTCCAAAATCTTTTCTTTGCTGGGATCACTCCTGGACCCTCAGAACCAACTGTTCTTCAAATTAACAACGTTCTCCTCTCACTAGTTGAAGAGCTTCACGTCCTTTGGAGCAAAGGAATCGAAATAAAAACTCCCAAGCATCCTAGTGGTTTATTGTTTTGTGCAGCACTTATTGCTGCTGTCTGCGATTTACCAGCCATCCAAAAGCTTATTGGCTATGCTTCCCACAGCGCCACAAAGTTTTGCTCTTTCTGTTACCTTTCCCATGACAACAATCGCTGCCTGAACTACAGCTCATGGGAAGTTTGAACACTCCAACAACACAAAGAAGAATCTTGAGCGTGGAAAGATGCTACAACCCATTCCAAACGAGAAACGTTATTCAAGCAATACGGTGTTTGTTGGTCAATACTTAATGAGCTAACTTACTGGAATCCCATTGAATTCACAGTGGTTGAGCCAATGCACCTAATATCTGGAATGCTTGAATGGCATGCACGAACTGTCTGGGGTCTAGATGAAACTGCTGCCAAGCTTAAGAAGGAGAAAAACACTTCCGAAATGCATCACCGACTTCGAACTGAGGACTATTTTGCTGAAGACGAATATGTGGGACTAAGGGAAGCTGAACAAAATCCATTTCTCAACAACCCTGGTATTGATCTCGAATTGCTGCAAGATGCCTTGATGGAGATTGAACTAGAGATGGACAATGAAGCAAGCTACCTCAAAACTTCAAACGTTTTTTCAACACAAGATTTGGCTACTATACGCCGCATACTAGCCTGTACGACGATTCCATCCTGGCTCAACAGACCTTCACTGCTCTTTGGTGACGCATCCGCTGGAAAGGTTTGCTCAGCCAATTGGATTACCTTCTTTACTATCTTCATGCCATTTGCTATTGTTGAATTAAACAAAAGCAAGAAAAGTGAATTTGTCAACTCGTGGTATCATCTTGCCATGCTTACTGAGATTGCAATGGATTATAAAACTAACGAACTTCAATCGCATAAATACCTCTATCACTTGACCACCTACCGATCAAACTTGAATGAAACACATCCCCATCTGAATCCAACTCTGAATCATCACATGGCATTTCATCTCCCAAAGCAGTTGTCAAACTTTGGACCTGAAAACTACCTTGCATCATGGCATTTCAAACAAATCAATGGTATCCTTCAAAAAATTCCTACAAACAAGAAAATGAGTAAGTGGTTCACATTCCTTTAATTTTATCTGGAATTCTGATTTTATCAAATGCCGGTTTTGTCATGTAGATGAGTTGGATTACACTATGTTGAAGCAGGCCATAAGGGCTTCCAACTTGGCTATCTTTTTGGAATCATCAGACCTGCCTCCATTGCTCAATAAAATTTCTCCCCTGTTTACTCAACAAAAGAAGTTACGATCATTACTTGGCAACATGAGTGAATTAAACGACAAATCTCGACAGATCGATGGAGATAAACTTTCTAAGTTCAAGTGTAACTTCAAAGTCGCTCCCCATCTGTATGAACGAATATTGGAAACAATGATCAGTACAAACTGCAACAGCCGATTCAATTATGTCAACGAGCAGAAGGGTGATTTTTCTTGGAATGATGTTCCAATTCCAAGTACTGCGAAGACAATCCATTACTTCAAGCACATGGGCCTGACTTATTCCAACTCAAGCGAAAATGGAAGCAGCAGAATTGAATATGAACTAAAGGTGAATGGTGATAGAAAGCAACTGTTTGGCAAGATTATTCGGATTCTACAACTTGAACTTCACGAGCCACTCAACCGAAACCAAAAAACTCACAAGGTCTACACCTTTTTTTGTGTTCAAAGGTTTGAGAAACTCTTGCTTTCTGACCAAAGAAAAAATCCTTATTCACAACTCCTCCCTGACTTCAACATTCACGTCTTTTACTCCCCCCCAATTCTCCCTGAGGATCAGGAAACTCGCTTTTGTGATCTTATAACCATGGACTGTGTAGTGTATCATGTGGCAACATTTCAGCATGATTCAGTCACTTTTGGTACTCAGCATGACATTCTTGCTGTGAAACCTTTGAGTTGTAGCCGCTCTGGTTTGTTTAAATAATTTTTTTTTATCATCAAGAAAAAATACATTATTATTAAGTCTTTCACCATCAATCGACCTTCGGAAACACTTTCCGAGCCTCTTCCAGCTTTGTTAAGTTGGACTATCATTTCTGGCTCATTCAATATGCAAAGACCTTCTGGGAGCTTCTCCCATCTCATTAGGGTTGTGACTTATCATAATCGAGTCTCTTCCAGCTCATGAGAGCTGGAGATACTTGTTCCGAGCCCCTTCCAGCTCATGAGAGCTGGAGATACTTATTCTGAGCCCCTTCCAGCTCAGGAGAGCCATGACCCACTTAAGCCGAGTCGCTTCCAGTTGTGATGAGCTGGAATTAAATGATTCTTAAGTCCAGGTGACAGGAATATACCTGCCACCAATTCCAGGTGGCTGCCTGAGTGATCATAAACCAGTTCGTACAGACTCCAAAAGCTGCATGGGCTCCTTCCGAGCTTCCTCAAGCTCAGAAGAGCTGGATGACTCAAAAGCCGATCCCTTTCCAGCTCATCAGAGCTGGCAAGACAATTTCCCAGCTTCAACTGAGCCATAGTAGGGCAAGACCCTTATCAGCATTAGCGGCAATGGAAGAGTGTTTAATCTAGCCTTTCCATTTGTGCATGTCAATTTTGAGACTGTAGATTACTATTCATGTAGTTGTGAGTTTGATGAGTATCGGGGGAAAATGTTGGCTTTTCCAGCTTTAGGAGAGTGTGTTTGAGCAGAAATTGAATTTCCAGTAGTTAGAAGCAGTGAGCAGAGGTGGGGCATACATCAATGAGTGACAGAAGATTCAGTTGGTGCGGAGGGGATGGGGCATACAAAAAAGAGCAAAAGGCATAAAAAACATGCGGGAACAGTAATCAAGGGGATAACCAGACAAAGGCCATTGAAAATGCAGCAGAGCAAAGAAGATGCCTACAAAATTTCTTCATCTTCTTCCATCTTGATAAACCGACCTTCATCTGAATTATATTCGTTCTTCACAATCGGATTGTCTTCATTGAATTCACCTCCTTCATCATTGTCAGAGTTTTCATTGTTGTTGGCCCGAGATCCTTGACCTTTGACAGTTTCAATGTGTGCTTTTGGAGGGTATACATGAAAGTTTGTTTCAGATTGAGGAAGAATTGTGTCGAAGTCTTCAATCATATCAAAGATTGTAGGTCCCATATGGAGTGCTTTTTTTTCAGCAAAGTTTTGTGCAGAAAGGAACTCTTCAGCATAGAAATCTTGAGGAAGGCCAATTGGTATGCGAGCAGTCTCATTGGGAATGACAGGGTCAGGTTGTTTGCGAGGTCGGATTACAGCCTTGTTGCCATAGGATATCTTTTGGAGGTTTGGGCTAGTAGGAACACGCTGGGCCCTTCTTTTTGTTTCAATCCAGTCAATGAATTCTGTTGCTTTTGCAGAGTTCCAGGTTGGGTTCTTCGCTAACTCCATCACAGTGTTTTCTTCTAATGCCAATTCTTCATCTGAATTGGCATACTTTTCATCAAACGGCTCAATGAAGCAATAATGGACACCTTGCTCTTGAAGGTAGGATTGGCGAGCAATAGATTTCTATGGACAGACCAATTTGTATCAGAGACGAATATGTATGAAAAGATGAGAGGTATGAGACTTACTCGTCTTAATGACTGGCGCTGGGTGTTCTTCTCTTGATCCTGAGCCAAGACTTTGTCCCCTTTCTTTCCACGTTTGAAGTGGCGCCGCAAACTTTTTCTGTGTCGCCAGTATATCGCCATTAAGATGTGATCGTCCATTTCCAAGCTAGAAGCCTTGCGTTGAGCAATGAGACCAAAGCGACCGGTTGATAAGCCCCACTTCCAGACTCGAATAAAAAATTGACACATAATCTGATTAAAGCAATTGTCCCAATGCTTCTCCCAATCCATGGTGAAGCGAGTAATACCCCATTGTCACATGGCTGCATGGACATATCTAATGTAATCATCATCAACTTTGTTGTTACCTTCGATTGTAACAACCTCACGCTGTTGAATCCGTATGCCTGCCGAGTCGGTTGGGAACCCCTCTGAAACATCAAAGTATCCTTCAAGAGTGGATTGTTCTTTCTGAGTTGGGGGGCTTGGAACAGGTGAAGTCGCAGTGGGACGTTTCATCAAGCAGCGAGCCAAATCGTAGCAGCTTGCCTGTAATAACATAAGTATTGTTAGAGAATAATAATGCCAAGAATTCAGAATAAAGAGACTACTAACAAGAAGTTTCTTGCTGATATGGTCCAAGTTAACCGTATCTAGATCAAAGTCAGCCTTCTCTCGTTTCAACTGCTTAGGCGTCAATGATTTGCGCAGGTGGGTGGATCTTGGTGTTGGGGTTGATGGACTGGCAGGCTGGACATGTACAGCTTGGAAAATTTTCTTTAAGTTTTCGATTTCATCCTTGAGTCTTCGGTTCTCCTCCTCCACAAAATTGAGGCGCTCTGAGCCACCTCCCGAGCTACCTTGGGTGGAGGCGGAGGCTGACACTCCAGCAGTAAAGGTTATTGTTGGGAGGGGCGACATTTTTTTAGACATGGAGAATTGTTGGAGGGTGATAAGAGAGGTGGTTGCGGGTGAATGGAATTGTTGGAGGGTGATAAGAGAGGTGGTTGCTGGTGAATGGTGGGAAGAGTAGATGGGATTCTGGGATCTCAACAGATGGGTTGGTGTTAGCTACAATGGTTGTACCTATGGGGATAGTAGGGGATGGTAGGTTGCATGCTGATTTATAGACTTTATATGACAAAAAAACCACAACTCAGCCGGTGATATTGATCATGGAAGATGAGAATGATCGTACATACTTACATATATATGCATCTGCAAGCATGCATACATACATTCTTGGTTGTTGAGTACTCAACACAGGTGATCGGAGGTAACGATAGCATGTGGAAGGCATTATGTATTTATTTATATGCATAGCTGTGCGCTATGGCTTGAGTTTTGTGTTGAGAATCATGGATGTCACAATGAAGGGTGACAGGTGGCAGGGCGCTTGCAGGAGACAACCCGGTTGAGTGGAACTGTTCTGTAACAGGACCCCCATGTCACATCTAGATGACAGGATTGTGTAACCTGTCCATGTGACAGGACACAGCTTTGCGCAAGGTGATTGGTTCTTAATGATTGCTGCTGGTGCAATGAATGAATCACTACATCCAACTGTCTGAAGCCTATTCCTTCTAGCTACATGTGCAGCAAAGAAATCACAAAAGATGATAAAATAATTTTTAAGAATTTTTGAAGGTTCTGTTGTTATTTTTAAGGTTTATAAAAAGTACATAACAGGCACAGAAAATGGCCAAAAAAAGGGGTGGAATCAATTTTTCCAGGGGGGCTTTATGGTAACCACTGTACCAATTAGTAAGGACACTTGGAGATGAATGACTGTGGTTGGGTCAATCAATGCTACTGGTCTCTATGAAATACCCATTTGGAGGGCAGAAGCCTGTAATTGAAAGGTTATAAAGTAGTAGAATGTAGTGTTTTGATGGCACTAACTCTTTTTTGTGAGAATTTTAGGTGTTGTCTCCTTCTTATTTGGATAGAACTGAATAAGGATTGAATTGCTCTAACAATGAAAGAAAACAACTTAATAATAAAAAGACGGTGTCAATATTATGAAGAAAAATTTATAGAGTTATTGATTAAAGTTAGAGTTATACCTTAATAATAACACTACCATGATTCTTCAATAATAATTTTGATATCCAAGAGCTGATGGCCCTGGACTGGAAGTTTATTGGAGGAGGATTGTTGTAGTGTGGTATATCTTGAAGTTGCTGAAGATGCTGTTTTGATTTGGTTTTTCTTCTTGTGGTGGATTTTCAGTGAGATGAACAAGTTCAGATCAAAGATCTTCAAAATTCGAGGATTGGCACTCCAGAGACTACATCCTACTCCTTTTACGCTCAGAACGTGTTTCAGTCAAAAAATCTTCTGTGGTGCAGTTGTTGATAACACCAACATTTGTTGCAAATCTATCTTTATTTTGGCCTGTAGTAGAAGAACTGAGAAATAAGAAAATGAAACAACAGACATAATAAAAACAAGTGATCAGAGTTACAACAAGAAACATAACAAATAAAATAAGAAACACCAACTTGATAAAAATCATCCCTGGATTAATAGGCTGAGAATATCTTTACAGTATTTAATCAAGCTATTATCTTTTATAAATTATTCATTACAGGAAAAACTTACATGTAATACCTTCCAAAAACACTCAGAGCACAACCAAGTGCCTGCAGCCACTTGTTTAGTAGCATAGGGACTTACAATCACTTCTTCCCAAAACATCTGTATGTCAAGTGTTTGTTTTTTAAGGGGTTTATCTCCCGCCTTATACTCCCATTGTAGTGTTTGTGTTGAGGGGAATAATTGAAACATGCATATGCATGTAGTTTGCTGCTAGTTTCTAAGTTGCGGACACAGTTGTGTGGGAAAGCAGGAAGGAAGTTTTTCATTTTATTTCAACCACTCAACCAACATCAATCACAGATCAAGAAGAAGAACAAACAACAAGAAATCAAGAACACTCAAGGCTCTATCTATCAACAGGTAACATCAACACAGCGGTGGGCCACTACGCTACATGGGCAAAATAGCATAGCGTAGCGGTCATTTTTTCGCCAATGCTGTAGCATTAGCGGCGCTACAGGGCCGCTACAGGCCGCTATGCTGTGTTACGCTACGCTACAGCACCTGTAGCAGCTATTTTCCGCTACAAAGCACTGTAGCGCAGCGTAGCGAGGCCTTTTTTTGGCCTTGCTCCATTAGCGTTAGCGCAAAACCGCTAACAGCAACGGCAAAAGCGGTTAGCTGTTAGCGGTTTTACACTACGCTATGCTACAGTAATGCTACCGTTAGCGTAGCGGCCCACTATTGATGAACAGCATAACAATACAATCAATCACATTGCTTCTCAACAATATTGCTCAAAAAAGATTTGGAATAACTGAAATCTTAAGTTAAAGAGGAGGTTGTGTTGGAAATCTAGAGGAGGAAGTCAAGCAACAGTGGGCCGCTACGCTACGCTACGCTACATGGCCGATAACCGTTAGCGTAGCGCTTTTTTTTTTCTGCCATATTTGTGTAGCGTTAGTTGTAATTGTATTCAGCTACACTAACGGTTAGCATAGCTGATTTTTTTTTTTGAAATATTTCTGTAGCGTTAGTTGTTTTTTTTCCAACTACACTAACAGTTAGCGTAGCTTTTTTTGCGCTAACAGGATTTTGAACAATTTGTAGCGTAACTTTTTTCCAGCTAACAGGCAGCGTAGCGTAGCTGCTCATTGAGCTACGCTACACAACTAACACACAACTAACACACTAGCACTCAATTACAGTTCAATTTTTTGAACAGGGTGGGAATTGAACCCAGGTAATCAAAAGGTGAGCGTGGCCTGGTGGTCAATCATTGTCACACTGACCACTAGACCAGTTCTACCCTGATTTACATTGTCTGACAGGGGTCTGTAACCTCCCACCATTGCACTTGTTGAACTTTTTTTTTTTCCTAATGATTTGTTTT
>SMGU01009312.1:0-17730 GCA_004348175.1 Puccinia novopanici
TGTGCTCTCTTCCTTGATTTTTCCCAGATTTCCTAGCTCTTGTTTTGGATTGTTTGACTGTTTTTTTAAAAAAAAATTGATTAAGCAACATACTGTCACTGTTGCACCATAACACTTGGCAGCTGCTTTACCCTTGCTCGTAAGTATCACTGCAAAAAAAACTTGATCAACTGCCTGCAGTTGACATTCAGCATGCTCCAGCCAAGCTGCCATGCAAACTCCACATGTTGCATATGTAGATTTTTGGCACAGTCACTGTGCAGTGTCCACAGTGACTGTGCATCCAAGCTTGGTTGAATAAATATTGGAGAAAGGTTTGAGTAACACCACAAGCTTCCTTGGACTTTCAGAATGTCAACTGCAGGCAGTTGAGCATGTTTTTCCCGCAGTGTATCTATCAATCTTATTTCTTGATTCATTGACTGAATGTCTTGTTGACACAACCTGAAAACCAAATCACTCCAATCAGGTTAATTCAATTTATTGGGTCAAACCTTCCTGGAGGAAACTGAGGCCCCTGATTAATATACATTTAATCAAGTCTCTCATGGTAGAAAGGAGAAGGGAGTGCCCAAGCAGCCTAGTGGCTCACCTGGGTAAGAATCACACCCCTGAGGCTTTCACTCAGGTGGGTGATACTTTTAAGGGTGGGTCCACTGGGTTGGCAAAAATGAAGAAACAATACCGGTCCCCTCAAAGTATGGATCAGATTTTGAGAAGAGACTAGCAAAAGCCTCAGACATCTAGGTAATGACCCAAAAATGTAAATCATCTACATCACTCCCTCTCAAGATATCTTTTCCAACAAACAACTCACCACTATACCTATCTGAACCATGGTTGAATTCCTCATTTCATCATTGAGAATCATTCTTTCTCCCTCCCAGACTTGCCAAAAATTTTGACTATGTCAGAAATTATATCCAATTTATGCAAGATGGCACAATATCAATCAAGAAAAAAAATAACCTGAACATAATCAATGGATGCATTTGAGGAATTGGCTTTTGTCAGGGTACTGATGGCAGAAAATCTGTTGGTCAGTGCCTCATTAATTTTATATTTTTTTAAGTGCATGCTAATTTGAATGTTTACTCTCCTCCAGGTATCTATGTTTAAACCAAACCTGACTGAAGCAGAAAAAGCTGCTGATGATGCATTATGGAAGAAGCTTAAAGGGCAAAAACAGTTCTTGGCCAATCAAATCAAGTCTCTCTGAGAATCAGCTTGACAGCAAAATCACAAATTAGCAACTAAATTGGGCTTGCCTAACTGGGATAAAAGGAATGGAGAAGTTAAAAAAATGAACACACCTTTGCTGAAAATGTGATGGTTACCAAGATTGCTTGGCATTTTAATTATTGTGATAGGGATGGTCTGGTTTGAGATGGCTGTGGACCAAGTGAGTTAATATTTTATGAGAGTGAGTGATGTTGTTGTTGTTGATGATGATTGATTATATGAGTGGTGATGAGAAGTGATGATGATGAGTGGTGATGAGTGTTGATTAGGAGTGATGAGTGGTGAGTGATGAGATGTGTGATGTGGGATGAGATGTGTGATGTGGGAGCAAATGCTACAACCAGGGATTGAACAGAGTTTCTGGTGATGGGGGGTTATAGAGTGTAAAAGGGTGTTGAGTTTGAAAGGGGAATATCCTAATGGCAACTGAACCTGTTAGACCTAGGTCTTGACCAGGGATTGAACCAAGAGCCTTATGAAAGGGTAATGAGGAGTGTTATGAAAGATTTAAGGGTTTCAATTATATAAGGGTGACTATAATTGTAAAACTATAATATAGAGGGCTAATAATATAGAGTGACCAGAAAGGGTAGTGTTATAGGGATAAGACTACTAGACTATGTGTAAAAATCTGATGGAAAATCTGGTGAGGAAGGGGGGAACAACTGAAGGGGAGCCCCTTATATAGACAACAGTGAGGGAATTTAACTACAAGGTGAGAAAGAAATGAGGGATTTTGGCTTGACTAGCTACACAGCATTGAGGATTTATAGACTGAGGGATTTATGCTAGACTGAGGGATTTATGCTAGACTGAGGGATTTATGCTAGACTGAGGGATTTATGCTAGACTGAGGGATTTATGCTGGCCTGAAAATGCCATGGAACACAATGGAACAACCAAAAATGTGATGAAAAAAGTCTTCAGGTCATGTGTATGCACAGCCTGTCAACAAAAAGGGGTGTAAAGTGAGGAAAAATAGCTCAGACCCTGTATCAAGTGATTGATGCTCAGCAAACTCAACAAGATAGGTGTAGAGAGTACATGTGACTGCAAGACAGCCTGCATGGGATTGGCATGAGCCTGCATGAGAGTGCATGAGACCTGCATGTATGTCTACATGACCATGTAATTGTGTGTAGTGGGTTGTTGTTGGATGTAAATGTTATTGTATGTAGTATGGTGTATGTAGTATGTTGCACTACAAATATAATTTACTTTACATGCATGCATAGCGGTTCAACATCATGGTATAGCAGTTGCTCATATAGCGGTTACATTTTTTTCTATGAGATTAAAATATATTTACAAAGTTTAAATCACCATAATCCTGATTAATATTCAATAATATTTCATATTTTTGTCAAAGTGGACTTTTGGGAATTTACCAGTAGTAGCAATTTGGCTTGTTAAGTGCAATCAAACAACCAAAAATGGTCCAATTGACTGGATCTAAAATTAAAAATTGAGATTTATGTATGTATTTTTTTCCACAACAAATATTTTTTTTTCTTTCAGCAGTGTAAAAGTGTTAATTTTGGCAACAACAACACCAAAAGACCATTTTTGATAAATTGTGGCTCACTAAGTGCAATGAAACAGCCAAAAATGGTCCAATTGATTAGGTCTAAAATCCAGAATGGATATTTAAACTTGGAAAAACATTTTAAACATTTTTTGTAGTAATTACAGCAATGTAACAGTGTGAATTTTGGCAAAAACAACACCAAAGGGCCATTCTTGGTAAATTTTGGTTTCCTAGGTCCAACTAATTAGGTCTAAAATCCAGAATTACAATTTATATGTGTGAAATATTATTCAGGACCCAGAATTTTGATTCCAGCACTTTAAGGGTGTTCATTTTGGAAAAAATGACACAAAAAGGCCAGTTTTGGAAAATTGTGGCTCACCAAGTGCAATAAAACAACCCAAAATGGTTCAATTAATTAGTTCTCAAATCCAGAATTACAATTCATATGTGGGAAATCCTTTTCAATAGCTAGAATTTTGATTCCAGCACTTGAAGGGTGTTCATTTTGGAAAAAATGGCATAAAAACACCATTTTTGGAAAATTGTGGCTCACTAGGTGCAATAAAACAACCAAAAGTGGTCAAATTAATGAGGTCTAAAATCCAGAATTGAAATTTATTTTTGGGAAATATTTTTCAAGATCTAGAATTTTGATTCCAGCAATTGATGGGTGTTCATTTTGGAAAAAATGGCACAAAAAA
Organism: Puccinia novopanici; assembly: GCA_004348175.1. NCBI lineage: Eukaryota > Fungi > Basidiomycota > Pucciniomycetes > Pucciniales > Pucciniaceae > Puccinia > Puccinia novopanici. The sequence continues at coordinate 3,475 of SMGU01009312.1, forward strand.
GGCGTTTTGGGAAACATTTGGCTTGCTTATAAGTGCAATAAAACAAACAAAAATGTTCCAATTGATTCGTTCTACAATCCAGATTGAGGAGTTATATATGGGAAACATTTTTCAAAATTTCCAATTTTGATTCCAACACTTGAACTGTGTTAATTTTGAAATAAATGACAAAAAAGGCCATGTTTGACAAATTGTGGCTTGCTAAGTGCAATAAAACAACCAAAAATGGTCCAATTAATTATTTCTAGAGTCCAGAATTAAAATTCATATGTGGGAAATATTTTTGAAGATCTAGAATTTTTATTCCAGCACTTCAACTGTGTTCATTGTGAAGGAAATGACACAAACAGGCCATTTTTGGAAACTTGTGGCTTGCTAAGTGCAACAAGACAACCAAAAATGGTCCAATTTATTAGTTATAGAATCCAGAATTACAATTTATATGTGGGAAATCTTTTTCAGTATCCAGAATTTTGATTCCAGCACTTTAAGGGCGTTCATTTTGGAAAAAATGACACAAAAAGGCCATTTTTGGAAAATTGTGGCTTGCTAAGTGCAATAAAACATCCCAAAATGGTCCAATTAATTAGTTCTCAAATCCAGAATTACAATTCATATGTGGGAAATCTTTTTCAATAGCTAAATTTTGATTCCAGCACTTGAAGGGTGTTCATTTTGGAAAAAAATGGCACGAACCCTGCAAGAAAAACTTGATCAACTGCCTGCAGTTGACATTCAGCATGCTCCAGCCAAGCTGCCGTCCAAACTCCACATATTTGCATATGTAGATTGTTTTGGCACAGTCACTGTGCAGTGTGCACAGTGATTGTGCATCCATGGTTGGTTGAATCAATATTGAGAAAGGTTTGAGTAACACAACAAGCTTTATGGAATTTCAGCATGTCAACTGCAGGCAGTTGAGCATGTTTTTGCAGCAGTGGAAAAGGCCATTTTTGGAAAATTGTGTCTCACTAAGTGCAATAAAAGAACCAAAAGTGGTCCGATTAATGAGGTCTAAAATCCAAAATTAGAATTTATATGTGGGAAATATTTTGAATGATCTATAATTTTGATTCCAGCACTTTAAGGGGGTTAATTTTGCAAAAAATGGTACAAAAAAGCCATTTTTGTAAAATTTTGGCTTGCTAAGTGTAATAAAACAACCAAAAATGGTCCAATCAATTAGGTCTACAATCCAGATGGAGGGGATATATATGGGAAATATTATTCAACATTTATAATTTTGATTCCAGCATTTTAACTGTGTTCATGCTGGAAAGTAATGGTGCAAAAAGGCCACTGTTGGCAAATTGTGGCTTGCTAAGTGGAATAAAACAAACAAAAATGGTCCAATTAATTAGTTCTAAAATACAGAATTACAATTTGTTTCTGGGAAATGTTTTCAAGATCTAGCATTTTGATTACCGGCACTTGAACTGTGTTCATTGTGAAACAAATGGCACAAAAAGGCCATTTATGGAAAATTGTGGCTTGCTAAGTGCAATAAGACAACCACAAATGGTCCAATCAATTAGTTCTGCAATGCAGATTGAGATTTTATGTATGATAAATATTATTCAACATTTACAATCTTGATTCCAGTATTTTAACTGTGTTCATTTTGAACTAAATGGTGCAAAAAGGCCATTTTTGGCAAATTGTGGCTTGCAAAGTGCAATAAAACAACTCAAAATGGTCCAATTAATTAGTTCTCAAATCCAGAATTACAATAAATATGTGGGAAATCTTTTTCAATAGCTATAATTTTGATTCCAGCACTTGAAGAGTATTTGTTTTGGAACAAATGGCACAAGAACATATATATTCTTGTGGCATTTGTTCCAAAATGAACACCCTTAAAGTGCATGAATCAAAATTATAGGTCTGGATAACAATTTTCCACACATTTATTTTAATTATGTGTTTTATACCTAATTAATTGTACCATTTTTGGTTCTTTTATTACACTTAGGAAGCCACAATATACCAAAAATGCCCTTTTTGTGTCATTTCTTTCAAACGATCACCCTTAAATTACTGGAATCAAGATTCTAGATCATTCAAAGTTTTTCCCACATATTGAATGGAATTCTGGATTTTATACCTGATTTATTGGACCATTTTTGGTTGTTTGAATGCACTTAGCAAGCCACAATTTTCAAAAAATGGCCTTTTTGTGCCATTTTTTCCAAAATGAACACCCTTCAAGTGCTGGAATCAAAATGTAAATATTTCCTACATCAAAATTGTAATTCTGGATTTTAGAAATCATTAATGAGACCATTTTTTGTTGCTTTATTGCACTTAGTGAGACACAATTTTCCAAAAATGGCCTTTTTGTGCCATTTTTTCCAAAATGAACACCCTTCAAGTGCTGGAATCAAAATTCTGGGTCCTGAAAAATATTTCCCACATATAAATTGTAATTCTGGATTTCAGAACTAATTAAATGGACCATTTTTGGTTGTCTTATTGCACTTAGCAAGCCAAAAGTTTCCAAAAATGGCCTGTTTGTGTCATTTCTTTCACAATGAATACAGTTAAAGTGCTGGAATAAAAATTTTAGATCTTGAAAACATTTACTACATATAAAGTGTAATTTTGGATTTTAGACCTAATTACTTGTACCATTTTAGTTGTTTTATGGCACTTAGCGAGCCACAATTTGCCAAAAATGACCTTTTTGGACCATTTATTTCAAAATGAACACAGTTAAAATGCTGGAATAAAAATTCTAAGTGTTGTATAATATTTCTCATATATAAATACTCAATCTAGATTTTAAACCTATTTAATTGGACCATGGTTGGTTGTCTTATTGCACCGTGCAAGCAAAATTTTCCATAAATGGCCTGTTTGTGCCATTTATTTCAAAATGAACACAGTTAAAATGCTGGAATCAAAATTCTAAATGTTGCATAATATTTCTCATATATAAAACCTCAATCTGTAATGAATATCTCATTAATTGGACCCTTTTTAGTTGTTTTATTGCACTTAGCAAGCTAAAACCTTCCAAAAATGACTTTTTTGTGTCATTTTTTCCAAAAGAACACCCTTAAAGTGCTGGAATCAAAATTATGGATCCTGAAAAATGTTTCCCACATTCAAATTGTAATTCTGGATTTAGGACTAAATAACCGGACAATTTTTGGTTGTCTTATTGCACTTAGCATGCCACAAGTTTCCAAAAAGGCCTGTTTGTGTCATGTCTTTCACAATGAACACAGTTAAAGTACTGGAATAAAATTCTAGATCTTGAAAAATATTGACCACATATACATTATAATTCTGGATCTTAGAACTAATTAATTGTACCATTTTTGGTTGTTTTATTGCACTTAGCGAGCCACAATTCGCCAAAAATGGCCTTTTTACACCATTTATTTCAAAATGAACACAGTTAAACTGCTGGAATCAAAATTTTAAATGTTGAATAATATTTATCATATATAAAGCCTCAATCTGGATTTTAGAAATAACTAATAGGACCATTTTTTGCTGTCTTATTGCACTTAGCCAGCCACAATTTTCCAAAAATGGCCAGTTTGTGCCATTGTTTTCACAACAAACCCAGTTAAAGTGCTGGAATAAAAATTCCAAATCTTTAAAATATTTCCCACATATAATTTTAATTCTGGATCTTAGACTTTTTGGTTGATTTATTGCACTTAGTGAGCCACAATTTTCCAAAAATCACCTTTTTGTGCCATTTTTTCCAAAATAAACACCCTTCAAGTGCTGCAATTAAAATACTGGCTTTTTAAAAAGATTTCCAACATATGAATTTTAATTCTGGATTTAAGAAATAATTAATTGGACAATTTTGGGTTGTTTTATTGCACTTAGCAAGACACAATTTTCCAAAAATGGCCTTTTTGTGTCATTTTTTCCAAAATGAACATCCTTCAAGTGCTGGAATGAAAATTCTGGATCCTAAAAAATATTTCCCACATATAAATTTTAATTCTGGATTTTAGATCTAATTAATTGGACCATTTTTGGTTGTCTTATTGCACTTAGCAAGCCACAATTTTCCAAAAATGGCCTGTTTGTGCCATTGTTTTTGCAATGAACATAGTTGAAGTGCTGGAAGAAAAATCCTATATCTTAAAAAATATTTCCCACACATAAATTTTAATTCTGGATTTTAGAACTAATTAATTGGACCATTTTTGGTTGTTTTATTGCACTTAGCAAGCCAAATTTACCAAGAATGGCCTTTTGATGTTGTTTTTGCCAAAATTCACACTGTTACACTGCTTTAATCACAACAAAGGATGTTTAAAATGTTTTTCCATTTTTAAATATTCATTCTGGATTTTAGACCTAATAAATTGGACCATTTTTGGCTGTTTCATTGCACTTAGCAAGCCACAATTTACCAAAAATGGTCTTTTGGTGCTGTTGTTGCCACAATTAACACTGTTACACTGCTGAAAGAAAAAAATGTGAATTTTGGAAAAAAAAATACATACATAAATCTTAATTTTGAATTTTAGATCCAGTCAATTGGACCATTTTTGGTCATTTGATTGCACTCAACAAGCCAAATTGCTACTACTGGTAAATTCCCAAAAGCTCACTTTGACAAAAATTTGAAATATTATTAAATATTAATCAGGATTCTGCTGTTTTAAAATTTGTAAATACATTTGAATCTCATAGAAAAAAATGCAACCGCTATATGAGCAACCACTATACCATGATGTCAAACCACTATACATGCATGTAAAGTACATTATATTTGTAGTGAATTGTTGTGTTGGTTGTGTAAGGTACTGGTGGTTGTGTAAGGATTGTGAGATGTAAAGGATAGTGGTGATTGGTGATATGTACTGAAGGTGGCCAAGGAGGGTGTGTAACTTCTGATCCAAGGGGTTTGAGAGGTTTCTGTCCAAGGTTTCCATAGGGTAAATTTAGCCGTAGAGTCCATTTTTCCAATAAGATTTGCTGATTTCTGGCTGGTAGTATGATAAAAGAAGGGAAAAAGATAGAAAGAAAAGGAAAAAGAATAAAAGAAATAATTTTTTAATTTTCAACATTTAAGAATACCACACCATATATACTCCATGTAAAAATTAAAAATCTTATCCATAATTAATTTCTCTCATTTTTTCATCAATCATGCAACTGTATTTTTTCAACAAAAACTTGTTTTTATACTACTGAAAACATGACAGGGCATTTTTTTACTTGATTAAACAGATTAATTTTATTTCTTGTTGAAATAATCTAAATGAGGGAGGCAATGACTTCTAAGACCATTTTTTTTTATTGTAATAAATTTGAGATATTTTCATCAGAAAGTTGGTGCCTGAAATTCAAAGGGATTTTCAGGAAATATAGCAGAGAATGGATTTAGTCAGCATTATCCTCTCAATCTTGCTTCATAGAATGTGAAAACTTATTATTATTTGGGAAGTGATGATTAGTAGCAAAAAATAAGTATAAGGGAAGATATCTGTGGTTGAACTATAATGTGAATTCCAATACAGCAAGTAATTATGGTTCATAATTATCTGAAGCTATAGTGGGGGTAAATATTTCTTCAAGTCTTCAGATTTTATCAATTTTCCAGTGTAACCTGATTCTTGAACACATCAAGATCTGAAGCCCATGATATTCATGAGGGATATTCTTGATGACTAATAATAATGTTGAGGACAACTGGATTAGCACATCACTGGATAAAAAATTAGTAGTATCCACTGCAAAAAAAACTTGATCAACTGCCTGCAGTTGACATTCAGCATGCTCCAGCCAAGCTGCCATCCAAACTCCACATGTTTGCATATGTAGATTTGTTGGCACAGTCACTGTGCAGTGTGCACAGTGACTGTGCATCCAAGCTTGGTTGAATCAATATTGGAGAAAGGTTTGAGTAACACCACAAGCTTCCTTGGACTTTCAGCATGTCAACTGCAGGCAGTTGAGCATGTTTTTCCCCCAGTGATCTTTTGTTATCAGGAAGATAATGAATCCTCACTGCATGATTAATGAAATAGGGCATTAATAAATGTACCAATTGTAAGACTCAAAAAGTGGTTGTTATACCCTTTTTGCTGAATGTAGAAAGGGATGAATTGAGGAAGCCTCTGCCTTTCTGAAATATCAGATACAACACTCCAAAGCTAGGCTTAAAAGTTATGTAAGTGATATTTTGTATCTTTTAGACAACACACTATCACTATTGGTGAAAGGCTTTTATGATTCAACTAAGTATGACAATCAAATCTGGGAGTATGAATGAATCTGCCAGTGTTTGTAAATATGTGTAAGAAATGTAATAATAAACTCCTTTAATAAGGTGCTGCAATAATAACTTAATAATAACTAATAAAATGTACTGGTGTTCCCCTAAAACTGATGTGAGGAAGGAATGATTGATCTGATGGGCTGATGAGATGAGAAAACAACTGAGAGGAGAGCCTCTTCTATAGACAATTGTAAGCTATTTTTGCTTTTGAGATAAGCAAGTGAGGCATTATTGCTGGTGGGAACAACAAGGTGCTGTGAATGTATGATGTCATGCTGTGCAGGTTTCCTACCAACCATGCATGTCCTCTACTATGATGTCAATTAAGTTATGCAATGGAATTTTCTAGTTTTTCCATGCGCCCTGGAGGCTACCAACACATTCTTCTTGCAGTGCAGCTGATTACCTGCCATGATTTCACCTCTACTTCTGCAATGCAAGTTATTTATCATGTGGAGCTTTTGCCTACCACTTCATTTTCCAAATGAAATGCTCTAGTTTCAATGAGGATCCTCCACCTTGTGCTTCACCACACCTACAACATATAAAAATAGAAATAAAAGAGATGAAAGTTTGTATATAACAAACATATTTGTGTATGCTTACATGCTAAATATGAGTGAGATTTAATATAAATATGTGTGAAACCCATGATACATGTATATAAAATCAAAAAAAATATTATAAAGTAAAAAATTTAAACCTTAATACCAAAAGATATACCACACCTGTGTGGTGCCTTTATATGCAAGGCGGAAGCTGGCAGGCTCAGCAGATGGTGGGAAATAAGGCAGAAATGCTGAGGAAATTGTGTAGAAGGAATGCGGCAGCAAATAAACAAAGGAAAGTATTTTTCAGAGCTTTTGTATGCTGAGCAGAAGGTGCTTTTGCTTTTAGAGGCATTTGGTCTATTGAGTTGGTGGATTAGCCAGGTTATAAATTGGAATATATTGGTGATAATATGTATAAAGAATTGTTTGTCGATTGTATATATGTATGATTGATTGTATGACTGTGAGTGTGAGTACAAGTTTGAGGGAAAAGAAAGAGGAGTATTTCTAGGATGATTGATGCTGAGGAAATACATAAGCTTCTGACTTTTCCTGGTGGAAAGTCATTGCTTTTTATTTACTTTATTTTCTTATTATGAATGCTCCAGCATCCTGGCGCATTCCTTTTTCTTTGAATGCTTCCTGCTGCACTTGTCTCAGCAGACATTGCAGCAGTCATGGACTCATTACATGTGTATGCATTCTGACTGAGGATACCAGAGGCATCTGATACAGCAGTGTGGCTTTCATGTGCTAAGTTCCCTTCTACAGGGATTATACCTTCAATACCCCTCCTTAATCCTGTAGGAGGTAATAGTCTGAGGTTTATACTTAAATTTATATGTTTGACTCTATCTAAAGCCTTGGTCATTATTTCTGCTGTCATTTCAGCTGTTGGAATATATTCCAAAGCTATCTCTTTGTATTTTACAGCTTCTCTAATATAGTTGTAGTGAACATCTATGTGTTTTGTTCTTGAGTGAAATACTGGATTACTTGCTAATTTAATTGCTCCTTGGTTGTCTGAAAATAATATAGCATATTCTTGTGGCTTAGGTGTGTCTTCCAGAATCTTCCTAATCCATTTTGCTTCTTGGGCTGCAGAAATATATGCTCTGTATTCTGATTCAGTTGAAGATAAGCTTACAGCTGATATCTTCTTAGATCTCCATGAAATCAGATTCTTTCCAAGAAAAAAAGTAAATCCACATGTTGATTGTTTCAAATAATTTTCAGCCCAACTAGAGTGTCTCTATAGCCCACAAGGTTAAAACCTTCACTCTTTACATATTCAAGACCCAAAATTTGAGTTCCTTTCAAGTATCTTAGACATCTCTTGAAGGCTTGCCAATGTTTCAATCCAGGATTCTCTAAAAACTGAGACAATATTCCTACAGTGTAGGTGATATCTGGCCTGGTACACTGTGACAGATAATTTAAGCATCCTATTGCTGCTGATCTATAGTCTTGTCAAGTTTTCTTGAATTCTTCTATCTCTGCCTCTGTTGCTTTATCCAATTTGATATTTGATTGCATTGGTGTTCCAAACTTTTTTGCATCTTCCATATTTTACTTGGTTAATAATGCTTTGATGTAATGCTCCTGATGCTTTTTATCTTTTTAATTCTCCTAAATCATTAAATTTCTGAGTAAGCACCCATCTATTTCCAACCAAAGTCTTCCCTTTCTCTATTTTTGCTCTTTCTATGATCTCAAACACTTGGTTATTTTCTAATGAGTCTAATTCCTCAAATATTGCAGTCTTCCATTTTTGCTTGTCTGGTAACTTCATTGCTTGTTTGTAACTATTTGCTAAAACTCTGTTTTCCATTTTGAATGAAGCTCTAAATGCTATGGCATGCTGTTCTTCATCAACCAGTTCTTCTATATTCTAAATGTAACCACATTTTCTTTCCATTTCATATACTTGTCTTCAAGATTCTTTAATCTTTTGCTTCTTCTTACTGGTTCTGTATTTTTAACTACCTCCTTTAATGAGGGTAAATTTTCTTTAATTCTTTGAACTTTACTACTTGCTTCTTCTACTGTATCTCTAACAGGTAAGATTGGGTTTTCCCAAAAATCTTCAATGACCTTATTTAATGGGAAGACATCTTCTTGAAATTTTACATCTCTGCTTCTTGAGACTGTTCTCTTCTCAGGATCATATATCCTGTAACAGGTACTTAATTGTTCATAACCAATCATAATTCCTTTCTTACTTCTGGAGTCTAATTTTCCTATATTTCCATAGTGACTGACATTGTAATAAACCAAATATCCAATGGTCCTTAGAGAAGCTCCAGCGGGGGAGCTAAACCGGGTTGCTATCCCACATTTAGAAACCCAAACCCTAAATCAACCTGCCACTGGGGTGCCAGCTAAGGTGCTACGTGACTCGGGAGCTTTCCCTGGAGGCAAGGGGTGCCAGTTCTGGCAACCCTCTCCCTCCCTGTGAAACCTTGCAAATACAGATAATATGGTATCTCTCTCGTGAACTACACACAACCACACTCCCAACACCTCTCTTTTGATCCACAACACGGCTTCATGGCAGTACCCAACCACTGGAGTTGGTGAGAAGTAAGGCTTCACTAGAAGCTGGTAGCCGGCTTTGAAATCATGTCGTAAATTTGCCTGCCGCCCAGGTCTTGATCCACCGGACCGCTTTTGGTGTTCTTCTTCATCATTGAGAATTGCCAAGATGCTAGACTGCATCATTGCCTGCCAGGTCCGGGTTGAATTTGAGGTGATGGCACTCTGCGTTTGGAGCATGTGGTGAATGAGGTCCATTTTGATGTTTGATGACATTGTCGGCAACCAGGTTCTGGATTTGTGAAGGACATGTTTAGCTTCCGGGTGAAGCTGCTGCCACTGGATGCCGCAGCACTCTTGGAAGGTAAATTGCTGCGCACGGGAGCTAAAATCAATTTTTACCTCCACGGTCTAGCTCCCCGCTGGAGCTGCTCTTAACCAGATCATGTGCCAGTTTTTCATTTGGGTCTGGAAGTGGGGCCTGACCTGCACTCATTTTGGATTAATCGCTCAACATGAGGCCTCGAGGATCAATATGGATTATCATACTCTCATGGCGATATACTGGCGACATGCTAAGAGTCTACGACGTTACTACAAGCGGGGCAAGAAAGGGGAGAACACGTTGGCTCAGGATCAAGAAAAAAACACCACTCAACAATTGTTGAAACATGTGAGTGCGACTTGTTGATTTCAAAAAGGCTTAACATTCAGCTAACTACAGTTTCAAACCAGAAATCTACCGCGTGTCAGCTTTATCTTCAAGAGCAAGGTATCCACATCCGTTTTGTGGAGCCATTCGATGAGAAATCTGTGAATTCAGAGGACGAGTTTGTTATTGAAGACGAGGTTCAAGTTTTGTTGGCCAAAACACCTTTCTGGCGTTTGGCAAAGGCTACAGAGTTTATCGACTGGATTGAGAAAAGGCGCCAAACTCAGAAAGTCCCTGTTGTTCCGAAATTCAAGAAGATTGGCGGTTTTGGGAACCGAGCTGCTTTACAACCCCGTCAACGACCAGTCCCAGAAATCATTGACGAGAAATGTGCCATTCCAATTGGCCTGCCTCAAGACTTCTACGCCTCGGAATTCCTTGCAACGCTCAGTTTTGCAGAGAAGAAAGCCCTTCATGCCGGTCCCAACCTATTTGACATGATAGATCATTTTGATTCAATTATCCCTGCCTGTGAGGGTAATTTCCATCAATATCCAAATGAGGCACACATTGACTATGCTGCACGAGATCGGCCCGATAGCGATGGTGAAGATGAGATTTAATTGATATCCAATGACAGTGTTCAAGTTAAAATAGAAGAAGACAAGAGATTTTATAAGCTACAACACATATTTTCCTTTCCTCATTCGGAATCCTAGTGAAAAAAAATTGATCTCATTCCTTTCTTGTTTTTATTCTCTATACATATCTGATATCTTGGTTTTTAAGTTGCTTATTGATTCTCTGACTTGTTCTTGAGCTTGATAAGTCGTCTCCTCTCCTTCAATTGTGTGCCTGCCTAGATATGTTATGAGTCACTCATTTTCTCTTTACATACACTCGTTCATTGTTCTATCAACATGGAATTGAAAGATAAATCTACCATTGCATCTTATTTGCTTGACTAGCCAAGAGCACTGCATCATACAATGTTAAGATCGGAAGTTATTTTTGGATTCATGCCACACTACTCGGGCTTTATCATTAATTTTATCATAGTGAACAAAGGAATGAGATAGTGTAAATAATTACAGTGAGAAAAAATAAAGCCAATCAAAAAAGAAACTAAGCTATTCAAATAGGCCGGCCCGACTTCGGTCCCAGCTTCGCACTGCAATAGTATGATGCTCAGTCCCAAGGGCCTATTTTTTGTGAAGGAAGGTGGCAGTGTGATACATGATTGGGTCTGGAGTTACTAAGTCACAAAATCGGAGCTGATTGGCTTTCTCCATTTCCGAAGGAGAATAAAAAAGCTTGATCCCAAGTCCTGGGCATGATTGAGAGTATGGATTTTTCATCTCATCGAATGGACTCAGTTTTTCAAGTTGCTGAACACATAAAATGTGTGTTTGTGGATACACTGACCTTTTCCAGTAGTCTCAAACAAAACCATCTCAAAAATATGGACAATCGTCCCAAACAGTTTCTGCTTGGAATCTAACATGTAAGTAATTGAGCTGCTACCCTTATTGTTTGTGTCTGTATAGGTTAGGCCGGCCTGTTTGAAGCTGTGTATCGATTTTGCCACAGTTGGAACAACTGTTTCATCAGGTTTGAAGTTGCCTTTATGTTCGTTCACATATTTCAATCTGGATTTCCCATACTTTTGATTCAAGAGCTGGATGACTCGATGGTGTAGGTGAGCAGGAAGCAACAAATTTGTTCAAAATTTGGATAGCTTCTCTTGGTCCAATATTTCTGTGCTTTTGTATTTCACTTCATTCATATCCCCAAGCAAGGAGCACAGCTTTTTTGTTGAGAGAACCGGGGAGCCATTTTTGCTACAAGGGTAGGAAGATTGCGTGATTCTAGTAAGATGCCAAGTTTGAAACCCGGCCAGCATGTCGCAACATGGTAAAGTCCATTTTGCCTGTTCCAAAGGTGGCAATTGTTAGCTTCAAATAGCGTCAGGCAATTCAAGTATGAGTATGACTTACTAATCTTGTTGTTTGATGCAACTTTCTGGAGGATACCATTGATTTGCTCAAACACCAGGGGACGATTCATGGCACTTCCCTGTCAAGTGCCATCGCGTATATGCTCCCATAGGTTTGGTTCGAAACATTTAGCATGTTGGTTGCATGAAACCTGTATATCAGTTCCAAAACAAGTTGAACCATTGTGGAACTAGGTTACATAATTTTTATCAGCTTGTACAACTCATGCAGAACTCAACATTATATCTTTTGGAACTTGTTCAAATAATATCCATTCTTTGATCAAGAAATAATTCTTAGAGCTATGAAGGGTCAGATATGAAAATTTAATCCATCAACCTGGGAAGTAGCTCCCTAAAGTTTGTTTTTCCTTTTCTATTTTATCAGCCCCTGAGCACAAATTCCTGGATTAAGAATGTAGTAGAAATGAGTTTGGATTCACTTAGCCATTTTTTAAGTGTAAGTTCACCCATATCATTGCAAACTATGAATATCTAAAATCACCCTATATAAAATGTAAACTAGAAAACAAAATGAGAGAAGAAAACAGAAAAGTAAAACCATACGTGAATCTCCAAAAAATCAAGATGAAAAAAAAAAAAAAAACAGAAATGAAAATAAAAAGGAATGAATCAAGATGCTTTCTGGGTCCGCCAACTTGAATCAATCAAGATGGGTTTGCACTACTGGCAGATGTTTTCCTAGCCTGCCCGCCTTTTCCAAGCCTTGAATCACCCATAATTTTCTGAATTCTATTCACACAAAGCTTATTGGTCAGATTTTCAGCAACAATTGAAGAAATGTATCTGAAACAAACCATTATAATCTATTACAATTGATGTCTCCTTGTGCCAGCTGAGGGTTGTGGATTTGAATTTTACTAATTAGTATAAGGAATCTGAATTGTAAGTCTTCTCATCTTGGTATCTCAATTTGTTTTTGTTAAAAATGGTTGTCCACAGAGGGGGCCATACATCAACCTAGGTACAAGAACAGTCTCCATCAATCTTATGTACTCAATCCCTTTAAATTAGCACCAATCAGGAGTTACCCAACATACCAGTTGATTAATTGTTCCATGTGCTTTTTTTCTATTGCTATGAACATGGCAGTGGATGTCATTTCTTCATCAACAAGTTGAAAAACATCATATCCACAGGATTGAGAGGGTTTTGAATGATTTGAGAGAGTTCAGAAGAGGATCAGGCAGAACGGGAGGAATCACAAGGAGTAGGAGGAGGAGAATGACAAAGATAATGAGTGGAGGGAGGCTCTTGGATTAAAAATAATCTCCAGTTGTTGAGCCTTTTGGAAATTCCTCCAGGCCGCTAACATCCAAGAACATCAAGTATTGCAGGTTGTGGATGGCCAGAAAATCTTGAAATTTTGTCTCTGTCCCAATGTCCCTAGAAAATCCATTGGAGCCACAAGGCTCTCCAGGCCACCCAACACAAGATCTAGCAGTGTGCCATTCTGAGCCCCATAATCATTTCCACCAGGAAAGGAGAGGTTGATGGGTAGGTCCCAAGGAGGAACACATGGTACACTCACCCCAGATGGACACACTTCCAAACTCCACACTGGTTCCCCAACCCCATCTCCCAACTTTTCCGCTTCAGGACATTGATTTAACTTGCATGCTACCAGGTGGTGGTGGGAGACATTTTTCTTTGATGGGCAAGCAGAGCCAGATGCGTGTCTGGTAGCCTAGGCTGTGGCTGGTGATCCAGCAGTCTCTGGTTGTTTTGGGCTGTGGATGCTTGAGGAGTCAAGAAAGGCAAATCATCAATGATCAGCCAGTTGTCCAAGGTACTCTAAGCCTTTTACACTGCTTTCCGACTCCCCCAAGGGATGCTTTTAATGCATGCTTGATCAGCTTTTCTGAGGTGTTGTGAAGGAAGCTGAGGTCTCTTGGTTGAGTAGGAGAAATACCAGCCAAGAAAGAGGTGTTCCAGGTTCGGGATGAGTGCACAACTCCATTTTAGGAGTTTACCCCAAGTCTATTGTTGGAAGGAGTGGGAGCGGCCAGGGAGGAAGAAATGAGTGACAAGTTTGCACTCTATCTCAACATCATCTCGATCAGCCTTGGTCGAATGGGATTTGATACGATTGACCAAGGGCTATGATGTTGTTGTGCTCCAACATCAAAGTAGCTCTGATGTTGGCAACCTGGTGATCTATTATAATTGGGCCTTCTTCTTGTTGAAGATAGCCACTGTACATGCAATCCAGCATATATCGATTGACATAATTGAGTCATTT
>SMGU01009315.1:0-12709 GCA_004348175.1 Puccinia novopanici
TATTCAAGGATTTCTCAATACTAAATAAGATACAATATTATAGTTATAAATATGCAGTCTTTTTTATACTCTGGAGTATCTCTAAGGCTGACAAAAATGCTAGCTTTTAGGAAAATATGCTACACAAACACTAACTCAAGCATTTCTGGAACCCAAATTTTCTCCATGGGGGAAAATATATGTTCCACTCATGTAGCAAAATGAACCTGGGGAGCTATATTGACAATGCAGCCCCTCAAATAAAACCACTACTTAAGGTAGTACAATTTGTCTCTTATGACACTTTCCCCCTCCCTAACTTGACTCCTCTTTTGCCATCCTGTCACATGGTGGTATTTGACACTGAAAACTCCCATATAATTGAGACTGGTGAAATTGGCTAGCTTCATATATATTTTTTGTTACAAAAATAGCTTTGTCTTTTGGTTGATTAGGAATGCTGATGAGTATGAAATATTGCCCCAATACCAAAGACTTTCCTTCTGATACAGGCTACACAATTGAAATAAACTTCTACAAATTCCAGAATTGCTAAAGCAAAATCTGTACAACACAATCTTTGTTGTATTTCTCTGTGTTTCAATCTTCATTGTGTGTTAGACACCTTTCATGATCATGTCACTTTCATGTCACAAGTCTTGTATCATACCTGGTGCAGCCTACACAGAAGGACCCCTTTCCTCATACTTCCACAATCCACAGACAATCAAACAATGAAGGAAAAAATAAAACATGCAAAAGAAAAATCAAAAATCTTATAGAAGGTCCTTCCACTTGTTTTTATGTTCCTTCTCTATTCTCCTTTGTACATCTTGAAAATGATGAACATGCAATAAAACCTCTGCCTGCCTCCCTCCATTAATTGAACCTCTCAAACACCCAGATACTTGGGTGTTGTTGCAACTTGATCACCATGGCCCAAAACCTGGATAAAAAATCTGAATCCCATGGTTGGGACTATGTCTTAATCCGCATCTGTTGCTCAAGGTATGTGAAATGCTGGGCCAGCTACACTAAAAGTAGCATGAGGAAAGTGTAGCCTAGTGCTTTTTTTGCTAACAGCCAACAGTAAAACATGTTAGCTGTTCACAAGACCACACTAATGCTACCCCATCAAGTCCAACAAGCAGGATTGATAGGGTTCACTGAAGCAACTTATAGCAGAAAAACACTGCCAAACTTCCTTTACCACGGAAGAGTGTAGTGTAGCAGCTTCAAAACCCCACTAACACTACTACATTGCCAGAATTACCAAACAAGGACTGCTATTCTAGCACCTTTTGGGCAAAAAGTGCTGTGTAGCATAGCAGACTAGTGGTGAAATGTGTGTCTTTCTTGTTTATCTCCTTTCATTTTGATTCCTTTCTTTGTCTCTGTATCTTGTCTCATTATTCTCCATTTCTGATGAATGATCCTTCCAAAATCTGCATCTGTTGCTCCATTTCATCAATCCTCAGTGGGATGTTTTTATTATCCATGTTTTTTTTTTTCATTCATCTTTTATCCTGATTTTTTAGGAAAGTCAGCAGCATATTTCTGTGGCTGCAATAATTGTGCTGAAGTTGCCAAAGTTGAATTTTTATTAATGAAAATACAATCACTGAGTTGATATGATCTCACTAGTAATTTTTCTGAGGAATGCTCCATACCATCTATTTTATTTTATTTGTTCTGGTCTCTGATGCTCTGAAAACCCCAAGTGTAATAAGCCTATGCAAGTTCCACATGACAGTATATGTTCAACCAGTGTTGAAATTCTCCCAGGGAGAGAAAGAAAAATAAAATAGTGATAATTCTAAGTTGTGGCTGAAAGATTCTGATAAGGCTTCCCTCCTGACTCTCGTGATGATGGGGAGATTTGTGAGGAGAAATAAAGTGGGGCTTAATATACTTGATCTGTTACAGCCAGCTTGACCTGGGACCACTCAGGATGGAGAAGAGGGGATGGGGAAACAGGAAATGACAATTCTGTGAGTAAAACCTTTTTTTTTAAGAAAAAAAAAAAAAGAAAGAAAGAGGAGCTGGTGGATAATGTGTTGCTAAAAGCTTCCAGGTTTATCAACAATGCTGGTGAAGCAGACCAGGGGACATGCGCATATATTGTGAGCAAAAACTAAAGATGTGGATGGAAGGGTTCTGCCTCAGAGGGGTGCACCAACCAGAAGAGCTACATGAACCCTTGTGAGTTTCATTTACAATGATTGGGATAGCATGAGCAGCTGGAAAGTGTGCTTCACCACCACCACACTTAAAGTTGTCGCCGCTTTCCACTAAAAAAAAAAGTGCAGCATAGCATAGCCAGGGTAGGCCTGCCCCCGTTGTGAGGCATGAACACCACGTCTGCCCACAGGTGCGACAAAAGGCATGAGCTGTGAGCGGATTGACGCGTCAAGGCTAATGCGCAACACGCCGAGTTGTTGTCGTGGATGGGCTCCCTCTTTCCCTGTGCACTGAAGCAGCACAAAACCGAGTGTCTCTTCTGGTGCACCAATCAGACACAGTGATTGAAATTTGGGCGGAAGGCTCGGAATAAAGGGAGGTGGCTGTGGGCAGCGTTCAGCTGAGTTGAAAAGGCCCTGGATACTGGATGGGCGAGGCTCAAGCAACGCTGAAAATATCCGATCCAATACGATACTGGACGATATTTTCAGATTGTATTGGAAGCTCAATACGATACTTCTCAGAAATAATATTGTTTAAATTAGACAATAATATACTGAAAGATCGGATTGAAAACGCGATCTTTTTTATCAATCTTCTTTTGTATCGTTGATAATATCAATACAGTATAGATACTGTATTGGTGGGATTTTTTTTTTTTTATTTTTTGTAGGCCATAGTAAATACAGAGAGAAAAACAAATATTTACAGAGAAAAAAATGCCGGCTAGTCTTCAGCCGGTCTGGTGGCCAGAGTGATAATGTTTTGAGCCACCTCAAATGAGCCATCTGGCTCAAGACCCTGAACTAACCATTGGTGAGAGCTCACACATCGCTTGATTGTTTTGGCAGCCATGCTTCCTCGATCACCACCGCATGTATCTGCCGCAGCTGAGAAACACCTCTCAACGCTTGCTGATGTTGCTGAGGCGGACAGGTAGTCTCTGGCCAAGAGAGCCAAGATGGGGAACTTGTAGCCGTTGTGGTATTCTTAAATGTTTAAAATTAAAAAATTATTTCTTTTATTCTTTTCCCCTTTTCTTTCTTTCTTTTTCCCTCTTTTTCTCTCTTTTCTCATACTACAGGCCAGAAATCAGCACAACTGATTGGAGAAACGGACTCCACGGCTCAATTTACCCTATGGTCACCTTGGACGGCAACCTCTCAAACCCCTTGGATCAGAAGTTACACACCCTCCTTGGCCACCATCAGTACATATCACCAACCACCACTATCATTTACACAACACAGTCTTTACACAACCAGTACATATTACATACTACATACAGGACAACCACCCCATACCCTCAATCACATGGACATGCACGATGCATGCAGGCTCATGCAGGCTAAACTAGTGGATTTTCCAAGATCTGATCTAGTTTAGTGTGTTTGGTCTGAGCACATGACTCTTGCAGATACCATGTGGTGTCATGCAGTGTTATGCAGGTGCATGCAGTCTAATTTAGTGGATTTTCCAAGATCTGATCTAATTTAGTCTGTATGTGGCTGTGCATCAATCACCTCACTCCAGATCTGATCTAATTTAGTCTGTATGTGGCTGTGCATGATCACCTGATCCAAGATCTGAGCTATTTTAGTGGATTTTCCTTCTATGACACCATCTTTTTGACAGGCTGTGCAGGCACATGACCTGATGGCTGTGCAGTTTAGTCCTGTATTTGGTTGTTCTATTGTGTTCCATGGCTTTTCCAGGCCAGCACAAATCCCTCATTCTGGCTAAATTCCCTCAATGCTGTGCAACCAGGCCAGCCAAAATCCCTCATTGTTGTCTATATAAGCCTGTAACTTTTTTGTCATTCCCCCTTCCTCACCAGATTCTGGCATCAGATTTTATTTACACCCTTATTAGTCTTTATCCCCTATAAATACTATCCAGCTGGTCAGTCTATATTATTAGCCCTCAATATTATAGTTTTAAACTTTCATAACCCCTTTCACAACTCATTACAACCCTTATATTCATTCAACCCTTTATATTCAACATTGACCTCACTGGGGTTTGAACCCACTACCTCTAACCAACTTTATTCCTCAGAGCCTGAGCCCTTACCAGCTAGGCTAATCACCCTTTCTATAAACCTCAACACCCTTTCCTCAATCTATTACACCTCTCATCACTCAACACTCTTCATCAGTGCTCATCAACACTCACTACTCACCACTCATCCCTCATCCCTCATCACCCATCACTCATCACTCATCACTCATCACTCATCACTCATAACTCATCACTCATAACCCCTCTTTATCACCACCAACCTCTGTTCAATCCCCACTCTCATCAATAACCTCTCATCCACTCTTCAACACCCCCTTCTCATCTATCCAAACCCAATCCACTTCTGAACAACAGTAGTATCTTGATACACCCCATCCTATCACTTTATTAAACCTTCCAATCCGAGATTGGGGGCTTGTTTAGTGTCTAGAATCACAGAAAGGCAGAGGTATCCTCATTCATCCCTTTCAACACTCAGCAAAAGGTCTTCACTGACACTTTTGAGCTTTACACCGTGGTCCTACATTAGGGCAATCCTTATCAGGAATGGTCCTGATTTTGAATTAGAGCTGGTGATTGAAATCAAACTCACCTTCCACCATTTCAAGCACTCGCCCGCTTCAGAAGTGGGTAACTTGTACTTACCCTCTAGGTAAATATTGAGCTCATCATTCAAAGGTCCAATGTCAACTGCATCAGGGAAGTAGTCGACTTCAGCGACAGCCCGCTTATTTCCTTGGTGTGAATCTTGTACAGGTGGTGCTTTTTCCTTTGTACCTGTGGTGGAATCGAATTTGGCTTTCCGTTTTCGAAAGATTCACGTCAGTAAGTCTAGAGTGTAGTTGTAATGGGTCGGAAACTTCATCTTGAACATCGAAAGGCGGAAGCTGGGATTCAGTGCTGTTGCTACAAGTATTACATCGCACGCCAGTGCCTCCAAAAGGTAATTTTCGGTTTTGGAAGCCATCGCTTGAAGCATCTTTCGGAACTCGGTCTCAGTGGGGGTAGTTGATTTAATCTTCTCTTTGATGAAGGCCTGCATGTATTGGTATTCGGAAATCATCAGGCAGGCTGAAGAGTGGTCCCCTTCCATCTTCTTGGTCAAGAAATAAAATTCCTAATGTAGAGAGGGAATCATCTGATAAGAAAAAGTTCTGCCAGCAATCAAAAGATGTTGACTTACCCCAAGCATATCATTCAGCTTATGAACAATATCCCACTCCTCTTGGAAGATCTCGATTTTGTTGTAGTAGTTCTTGCCCCCCTCACGCTCTTGTCGATCCCTTTCGTTCTCAAGGAGCTTAGAGATTATCTTCCTAGCTTTGTATCCACGATCACGGCTTTGGAACTTGATATTCCATCGGATTCCATACCCTGCAATAAGGCTTGGTCCATCATAGTCGAGTTTTTTGCATCACATATTGTATTCCGATCGTTTGGCTGCTGAGCAGGTGATGCGCTGAATAACAAAGTCGACCTGAAGAGAATAAATCATGTAAGTTTCCGGCTTGTTTGAGTCTGTACTGTGCAGTAATCATAAAAATGTCACCTTTTTTAAGATTGAATCGAGCTGATTTTTTGTTTTTCTGGGCTCTTTGGGAAGATTTTCCTCCTTGCTGATGTCAGGGCTCATTCGAAATTCATCTTCTTCATTTTCGTCCTCTAATAAAATATCCTCAGGCACGAAATCATCGCTCGGTTTGATCTCTTCGGATTCTTCGATAATCGGAGTCAGACCAGGTACAAATCCAAGGGTATCGGTCTCTTCATTCTGCGGAAGTAGACCTTTAGGTGACAGCTGAATTGCCTTGAGGCCCTCATTAAGGATGAGGGCAATTTTATGGCAAATGCATCGTATGTGGCTTTCAGAGAGATTGGGATCGACACCAGTCTTCTTGAGGATGAGTCGGTCAACTGCGCGAGCCATCGTAAAGTTGTTTGAACCCGAGTCAGTTGTTTGTGCTAAGATTTAATACCACAAAAAACACATGTTAGATTAGTTCAGCTTATCAACCAAGAAACAAATAAGAGACTTATCTTATCTTCCAGATGAAACTTAGTAAGAATATTGGCAAACGGTATTGCCAAAAGCTTCCCCTTGTGACTCAATGCAATGTACTTGAGACCAAGATGCATGATTTGAAATTGCCAATCGTTCGTTATATAAGCAACGGAGATGCCCAAAAAAGCGTGATGATTGCCTTTAGTCGTCCAGACATCGTGGATTAAAGAAAACTTTGAGCTGAGGTTCTAGAAAACAGGTATCTCAAGATTGATCAGCGTGATTTCTTCAAATTTCATACATAGGAGCTAACAAACATACTTGTAATATTGATACTGCTTTGCTTTGCAGATTTAAATAGAGTCGATGTGCCTCAGTTGCCGCCCAAACTCGAGAGTAAATGTGGACCCCGTGTTGAGCATAGTTAAACGCAATCGAAAGTAGATTGTCTTCGATCCGATTCCATGGCAGCGCAGATCGAATCAACCACATGACAAGCAGTTGGTTAAAAACTCGAGAATCGAAGCTGTTTTTCTTGAGGTATGATTTTATATTGCCCTTCTCCAGGTCTTTTGCGGTTAAGGGCAATTTTGCCCCGGCGGAAATCGCTTCAGATCGTGATGAACAAGGGACGCGGTCAATATTCCCATCGCGATGTTTCATTAGGTTCGATTTGGTCCCCGCACCCTTCTTGTATATATTGGCGCACCATCGGCATTTGAACATCAGTTTTTCCCCTGAAAAAAAAAAGTAGTCAATTAAAAAATTCAAAACAATGGCAAATGAAACAAATACCTGATCATCTTCCTTTGCATGAAAGGGGGCTCAAAGTAGTCAAGGATATCATCAAATTCGCTGGACTTCTTCTTGTAAGACTTTCGAACTTTCAAGTTTTCTGGATCCAAGTCCTGAGCGTAATCCATCATATCGTCAACGGAGCCACGTGAGTCTGAATCGTCATCAGTATTTATGATTTTACGTTTTTGCTTCCGCTTAGTTGGTGATTTCCGCTTTCGTTTAGCTGGGGTTGTAATAGTTTTCTTTGCAGTTCGATTGGAAGATTTTTGAGACTGGGTGCTCTGACATTGAAAATTCCCAGAATTAGAATGGTTGATGCCTACGCATGGATCTTGACTAGTAGTAGAAGTTTGCGTAGGAGTTGGTGGCACTGGTATAAACGTGGTTCTGTGAGAGTTGATATTAGGCCAAATTGAATTCTGATTTGAGCGGACAGGAGTCGAGATATGATTTGATCGCCGAGAGGATGGTCGCGGTGGCGGAGAAGGTGTATGAGATGAAAAGGCCATTGGTTGTCGGCGGATTGGTTGTCGGCGGATTGGTTGTCGGCGGATTGGTTGTCGGCGGATTGGTTGTCGGCGGATTGGTTGTCGGCGCAGTTAGTGGTTGAGTTACAACTAGTAGCTACTACTCTAGACCTGGGTGTACCACTCCAGACACCAACAATAGATACTCGTGTGTATCGGATCGGGCCCCGATACACAACCCAGAATACCTATACAGGGTACTGGACTGGGCCAGCAATCCAATACTAATACCAAGATCGGGTACCCGATTCACATGCCAGTAAATACACATTATCGGATCGGGCCCTCGATCCAATACGAATACAAAGTATTGGGCAGTATCAAAATACGATACTGCCCAATCCTGATACGTGTAACGTATCACTTTCAGCGTTGCTAGAACCCATAGGTTTGCCCGGTCAGCGCGTAGTGTGGCAATAGCCGATCTGTCAAGTCGCGACGTCAGCAACCCCTCGGTCCCCTCTGAGCCAGCAAGCTTGCGTTCGAGTCTCGATGGCACCCAAGTACCTAGCAAGAGCCCTGAAGCTGGCAGTACTTCTGGGTGGGTTGGTGTTCCAACCAGTAGCTGCGCCCTGTCCCGAGTGCCGTAGCAAGGACATTGAGACGATAGGCTTGGAGAAGACTTGCGAGAAACCTTGGACTTGCCCCGGTAAACAACCACACGGAACTTGCCAAAACAAGCTCGTCCGGCCATTCGGCCGTTGTAAATCTTGTCAACATGAATGGGAGGACCCTCCAGGGCCTTGCATAGCGGACGCAGTCAACCATCGCTCTCAGACTTGCCCGACAAAAGAGCATTAAGGTCGGGGAATCCCTCTTGGCCGCTGGTCGAGTGAATCTTCTTTTGACCATCAAATCAGTGATGTCATGAGGTGGTGGTGGCGCAATAAAAAATTTCTGGGTTTGGAGAAAACAGTCCAAAAACATGATCACATATTAGAAAGCTTCTTTGTCACCAGGAAGGCCTCTATGATGTCTATCAGGTAGTCCTGCTATTCAGGATCATTTTGTATTGTAAAAGTGGATGTCCACAGCCAACTTCCAAGGGTGTCGAGTGTGGAGTTGTTTTGGTTGCTGATGATGCATTCTCAAATCCAACCGAGACCCCAGGACAAAAGAAATAGATCACCTCTTCACACAACTTGAAACACTGAAAGAGGATTTAGAAGTCTTCTTGTGATCCAAGCAAGGACCAGGTTCTTGGTTGATATGATGTGGTATGTCAACTATCACCATAATCCTTAGAAGCGCAAGGAATTGAGGTTGTGTGAGCAGTCTCAGTGGTGGTGCAGGTGTGGCAAGAGGATGAGGAGATGGAGGGTGGCCTTCCATAGTTACACTGCCATAAGTAGTGGTTGGGTGAATCCTTCCGCATAACACGTGGAGGCAGCAGGGGAAGGGGTGTAGACAAGGGTGGCTTTGGATTGATCTCACCTTTCACAGCTGGTTCACCAGAATTGCTGAGAGTAGCATGAAGTCGCGGGCTTTCAATGGGAGCCACAACAGTTTATATGGTATTCAAAATTCAAACGTAAAATCATAAAGTCCATTTCCATAAAATTTTCTCACAGGGAACTGTCACATTTCATAAAACTGTATTGACAATCCCCTGCGAAAAAATCAAACTTTGATGTTATGTCAATTTTTATGTCCAAATTTTGAATACCATAAGTGTAGTCCTCCTTCTCATCTCCTGGAAACAAACAACACACACCAGCACTGGTTTGTGCAACAGGTGCTGTAGGTGGCATTCTGGGGGCCTTGCAGACATGATGAACATTTAAACATGGCTGCTTGGGCAACCGGGGAGGCTGAGAAATGGTGGTTGGGGATGAATTTGAAAAAGGCAAATTGTGAGGAATTTGATTGGAATTGGAAGGATCTGCTTGATGAGAAATTGGAAAGATATTGTGAGCATGATCCAAATTGGTTGCAGCTGTAAGCTGTGGGCATGGAAAGTGTCAGCCACAGAGATAATGTGAACATACCTGACATTATCCAAGTAGCTAAAAGTATTAAATTACCCTAATAATAATGGAGTCATTTTTATTTATCCGTGGTATATTAGAAATGGTACATTGGATGTCATTTCTCATGCACCCAGCATGTACTGTTTGAATTTCAACTCTTCCCCTCATTGTTTCTTATTCTTTTCTTAAAATCATTAACATTATAGTAATAAAAAAGAAGCCTGATGTGTTCTATTTTAACCCTTGTGTCTCAATAAATTACTTCTTGTCTCTTGATTTTTTTCTCAGCTGATCATGAAGAATTAACGCCCCTTTGTGTCTGTGATGTCTTTGTTTCTTATTCAGCTTATCTAGTCTTAGCATTAATTGCTCTTCTCCATCTAGTTTGTCTGGTCTGAACTCAAATCATCTCTCAGTTGTTTTTATTCAATTTAATTTTATTCTCAACCACTTTTGGAACTGCTTGTACATAGACTATATATTTAGCCTAGTTACAAGCAATCTCATCATTGGTTCTGCTCCCTCTTTTTGGTACCTCCTTGAGCCAGTCCGGTGCCCCTCTTCTGAGAGTCTCTGTCCTTAAATATTAAACTTCCTCATTGCTCTCATCTTTGACTTCAAGCTCATAAAGCCAAAACTTAACATATACAGAACCTCACCCATTATTATTGTCTAGATTTGTTTTACCATTGCATAATTTTATTTTGATTGGCTATGTCCTGAAAGGTCTAAACATTTGTGTTCATTTACTCTTACTCTTCTTATTTTATAATATTAAGTATTTATAGTGCTATTAATTATACAATATCATAATTATAGAAAAATTTAATAAAAAATATAAGCACCCAAACTATGTGAAATAACTTACATGTGCTCCAAATAATTATTTCTGCACCTGTACACATGATACAAGGTGTTGAAAGCTC
Source organism: Puccinia novopanici (assembly GCA_004348175.1). Taxonomy (NCBI): domain Eukaryota; kingdom Fungi; phylum Basidiomycota; class Pucciniomycetes; order Pucciniales; family Pucciniaceae; genus Puccinia; species Puccinia novopanici. Next base: position 10,406 of record SMGU01009315.1, read on the forward strand.
CAGGATGTGCTCCAATCATGTGTACATAAATTAGGGGCGCGCTAAACTGACACCCCTCAATTGACGCATTCACGCCCCAAAAAGGCATGGATACAAGTTGACGCCCAAAAAAGGGTGTCAATAAGAGTTGACACCCCATATAGAGGTGTCAACTCTTATTGATGCCAAAGAAAGGCGTCAATACAAGTTGGCGCCTCCCAAAATGGGTGTTTAATTCCATAGAGGACCAAGAAAGGGGATTGGATGGCCACAAAGGACCATGCACGCCTTTTGAGGCCTGCTGGAGTAGGAGAAGGGCCAGCACATTTTTCAATAAAATATTCTGGGCTCAAATTTATGTATTTTTTTGTATTTTAAAGCTTTTTCCTACACTTTGAAGGGTGTAGAATTTTATGGTGTTTTTCAAATTTAAAAATTTTGAGATATACAATAATTAAATCTATGGTACACTTATTTTTCCATCAATTTTTTTGGGTGTCAAATTGGAACATATTGGATGAGGTTAATTTTCTTTCCTGCACTTTGAATGGTGATGAATTTGATGGTAAGGTTTATTTCTGCAACAAAAAATTCTTTCCATTTCTTTTGGTGGGATACCCACAGAAAACTGGATGTAGTGCCAAAAATATTACAGGAATTTTGTTTTTGGTAAAAACAAACTTTACCATTAAATTCTCCACCCTTCAAAGTGTAGGAATAAATTTTACTTTCATCAAATATGTTCCAATTTGACACCCAAACAAATTGATGGAAAAATAATTGTACCATAGATATAATTATTGTAGATATCAAATTTTCAAATTTAAAATACACCATAAATTTCTACACCCTTCAAAGTGGTAAAAAAAAATTAAAATGCAAAAAAATACATGTATTTGAGCCCTGAATAATTTATTGAAAATGGGCTGGCCCTTGTCCTACTCCAGCAGGCTTCAAAAGGCATCAATGGTCCTTTGTGGCCATCCACGCCCCTTTCTTGGTCCTCTATGGAAGTACACACCCATTTTGGGGGCTTCAACTTGTATTGACACCTTTTTGGGCATCAATGAGAGTTGACGCCTCTATATGGGGCGTCAACTCTTATTGACACCCTTTCTTGGGTGTCAACTTGTATCCACACCTTTTTGGGGCATGGATGTGTCAATTGAGGGGCATCAGTTTAGCGCACCCCTTTTTTTTGTCCATCTTATGCATTTACTTGTTTTATGCCATAATGGCATAATTGTTTCTGCCATAAATATATTACATCCTTTTGAAGATGTTTAGCAACCTGGCAGCAGCCCCGGTTTGGCCTTGCCATCCATAGCTGCTGGTGGCAGTGATCTTGCAAACATTATGAGTGAACTGTTGCAGGAAACTTTGGGTCCTGGTTCCAAATATGAGATTGGTTCCTCCTTAATCCTGCTTGAATCTGGCCAATCAGCCAAGGCCATCTGCAGAGGCAGATATCACATTTGGAGTATCTCACAACTAAAAAGATAAAATCAACAAAAAAATTGAATAATACATATTTTAAAAAAATAAAAAAGACTCACTCAGTCCAAGCATTTTGGGAAACACAATACATGTGCTGCAATAATTAGTTCTGAACTTATGCCACATGATATAAGGAATTGACAGCTCCAGGCATTAACTCAATCTTGTGGAATCAAATTAGCATGTGCTCCCAATTAATTATTGCTGCACATTGTAGCACATGATAGAGCACTAGAGTGAGCCCATATCACTAGCATTGCTCCAAAGAAATACCTAACTTGCAGGTGAAGCATGATTAAACTGATAATATATTGCACAAATTTTGGATATTCAAAGTTGAGAAATAAAATCATAATCACTTTTCACATTTTTTTTAGGGACTTGTCAACATGGATAAAAATTTATTGACAGTCCCCTGCCAGTAAATCAAACTATGCTGCTGAGTGTGTTATTTTATGATTTCATGTTTCAATTTTGAATACCCTCATTTGAGATTTTTTTTGCATTTTTGAGATACCATCAAATCATATACCTTGAATATTTTTCATGATCATATTTGGAGTGGTCTTTTGTTTGCTTCAAAGCCAAGATCATATACATGCTCCATTTGGAGTTTTCATGCCCAGCATTTTGAACATTGATGAATCACGGAAAAACATGATCAAATTTCTTAAGCCCCACATTGTCTTACATTCATTATAATTAGAATTCTCCCTTTACATAAAGATTACAAGAAATCATAAAACGTGAAGCTGATCTTTTTTTTTATTTATGAAATACCTCAACCCGGATTATAAATGTTTTATTAAGTTTAACATGTGATTCTAG
>SMGU01009318.1:0-17576 GCA_004348175.1 Puccinia novopanici
AAAGACTGTCATATGCATACACTCATATGCTCACAATACCTCTGCCATGTGCTTTTGGCATTGTAACGCAAATAGAGCACCACACCGGATATGTTGATATCATAAACGTCATATACCTTCGATCGATTATGAAGCGCGGCCGTCCGCCTTGTCCTCCAAAACCATCCACATCCACTTCGGCTACAAAATCCACCGATATCATTGACGTGGATCACTCCGATACCGACCGTGACGATCAGTCAGAGGCCCGCCCCAATCCCCAGAAGCGAAGCTGGGTCTGGAACCATTTTGACGACTCCACTGACCCCGGCTTTGTCATTTGCCAAGTAGCCCTCAAGCGCGGACGTGTATGTGGCGCCAAGATGAAGCGCGACAAATCCTCTAGTACCAAAAACCTCCATGGCCACCTGGAAAAAATCCACCACCTTGCCGATCCTAAGTTGTTGAAGAAGACCAAAACTTCCCATATGGACATTGCAAAATGGAGCAAGTCAGGTGAGTCTTTTCAGTCTTTCCCTTCATTCTCTTGACATCCCTCACTCACCTTCTGTCTTTATTAATTTAATCTGGCATTCCATCCGCATCGTTTTAGCTTCAACTCAACAACGAGACACTGAAAAATGCCCTTGTCTATCTGATTGCTTCGACCAACCTACCATTTGCTTTCGTGGAGCAGAAGGCGTTGAAGGATTTTGTCCGACTGCTCAACGTGGATTCAATCCCCCTGCTTAATAACACATCCCGCTCTGGACTGGCCACGCATACGACCGGGATGTTCCTTCAATCTCAGGAAACAATCAAAATAAATTACATTGCCAAGCAAGCCAAGCTCTCGTTCACACAAGATGCGTGGACGGCCCCTAACTGTATCGCTTTTATGGCCGTAACGGCCCACTTTATTGATGAAGACTTTGTCATGAGGGACTTGACTCTTGCAGTCCCTCAAGTTCAGGGTAATTTTTCTTTTTTTTGAGCCACTTTGCTTCTTCATGGACTCTGGCTCAATGAATGCTTTTTTTTTTTTGGTTCATTGTAATTTTCCAGGTAACCATAACGCAAAAAACTTTGCCGATCTATTTTATGATGTCCTCAAAACGTACGACTCGATCAATCGCCTCCATACCATCACTGCCAACAACGCGAGCGTCAATGGCAAGATGGCAGCAGCATTAAGCTTGGAAATCCCCCATTTTAAAAGGGCAACACACCTCTTGGGTTGTGTTGCCCATGTCATTAATCTTGCGGCTCAGGTAGGAATCAAATCGCTTGGGTCTATAGAAGAACCCGATACCGAGCAACCCCTTTCGACGATGACGGTTGAATCACCCTCCTCCGCGACCCCAAACCCCATGCGAATATCGTTTGTGACTTCTCCCCCCGACGGAACGTCGGTCAACGCAAAGACGATTCTTAAACGCATCCATGGGCTGTGTACATTTGTGCGATTTTCCCCTCAACACCGCGAACGGTTTTCCAATGTCGTCCTCTTTGCACAGCCCGAACTCCATGCAAAAGGTATATCTGGTCTTGACATTGATGTCAAGACCAGATGGAACTCCACCTTTAAAATGATCCAACGATGCCTCCTCCTACAAAAATCTTGTGATCACTTTTGCCGCGACTCCACCGATACCCGAGGCTACATTCTAACACCTGCCGAATGGGACCAATCCCGATACCTAATGAAGCTGCTTGAGCCTCTCTCAGAGGCTACTGAGCTTCTCTGTGCCTCGAAATATCCGACACTCAACTCGGCCCTTCCCGTTTACATTGTGTTGATCCAGCATCTTCGACTCGCGCAGCAAGGTCTTTATGACCAAGAGCAACTTGTAATACCAGCCCATGAAATGATCGACAAAATCGATCACTACCTCAAGGAGGCAATCCACAAGCCTATCTACATCATCGCAATGATCCTCGATCCGACCTTCAAGACAACTTTCTGGAAGAACAACGAGCAGTTCATTCAAGAGTACTATGGAGTTACTCTTGCACATGCCATACATGTGTTCTGCGACACTGCAGAATCATTTGGCAACAATCAGTCAACCAATAGCGATCTCGTCTCAACTCAGGCTCCCGAAACAAGGAAGGAGAAATCTTTCTTCCAGTCTGCCTTATATACGCCGGCTCCAAGTATCGAAGGGATTCAAGCGGAAATTCATCATTATCTCCGCGAAGATCCTGAACCCGAAGGAACAAAACCATTGGCTTACTGGGCTGCACGACAAAATCAATACCCCCTTCTCTCGAGTATGGCACGCGTCTTTCTGGCGATTCCTGCGACGAGTGCCTCATCTGAACGTGTTTTCTCCAAGGGGCGTCGGATCGTTTCTTGGCAGCGATCATCCCTCAAGCCCAAGAGCATTGAACACCTCTTGTGCTTGAGGGATTGGTTTCAGAGCTTTGGAGGTCCATTTTGATGCTTGTTTCTTTGTTTCTTGATTACACACATGGCACATATAAATGATAACTAAAAAATAAATAAATAAAAAAGAGATTGAGTATTGCTACAAAATAAAAAGAAAAAAAAGGCTTGAATTACTTCAAAAACATTGTAAATACTGGGTATACTACTAAAACACAATCAACACGACTGAAAGAAATCAAACACGACCTGTTATTAAGTACTAAAAGTACTAAAAAACAAGAAAAAAAAATTGCGACCCACTGCCCCTCAAACCCCGGGGATTCGGGGTTTGTCAGAGGGCTGACCCGAGAACCGACCCCCGGGTATCAATACCCGGGGTGAGACCCCGGGAAGTCGGGACGGGTCACACCCTTACGCGCGGCCGCCAAACGTGCAGTTACAACCCCGCGTGGCAAACATCTCCCAACCCCACTTTTAACTGTGTTTATGTAGGTGGGATAGGTGCACTTGGGCTTGTCTCAGTGCTTTTCATGAATATTTTGTCAACATTCCTGTTTTTGAAGGGCATGGAGGCACCAAAAAATCAAGCCAAAATTGCTGGGGGTAGAGCCTCCAATGTTGCCTAAACAATGGTACAAACCCCCAACTTTGGAGGCTTGCTTTGCAAGCCTCCATAGGAGGGGCTTGCAGCTAATGTCCCCTTTTTGGTGTGACAGGTTCTGAGATTTTGGTGGTCAAAATTTACCCGCACCCTCTACCCATCTTCCACTTACATTTTGCATTGCCTGATTAGACCATTTGAGAGGCAATCTTCTTGCACATTGAATGGTACCAATCACATTGACATGATCCCTCTCTGCTCCATGCCATGCCAACTTCTATTTTCACTTTTGCAACTTGTGGAAGGAAACTTACCAGCCTTGGAGATCAATGACTAGCTGCCGCTGAGGAGGAAAAAAAATTGAGCGGACAGATGAGATGGCGGCCAGCTATTCAGGCATCTTCACCTGATCATCTTGGGGTGATGCTGAGCGGCGGCACAATCAATTTTTTTTTAAAAAAGCCACAAATATGGCACCCAAAACACGAACCGCTCAGGCAAAAATGAACACTTAACCTGCAAGCCCCTCCTTCGGAGGCTCTTGGGTTAAGCTAGTGATGGTGTCCGCTGGTCCGCCGCTACGCAGGGGCATCTCGAAAAGATTCGACTCAGACGCGAAATATCGTTTTCAATCGCGTGGAACCGGGGTGTTAAAGCGGTGACGAATTCTTTTGGAACTTCCATTAAGAATTTGACAAGCTATTCTGAAATGTAGCTGTACTTTATTGTAGTCAGGGGTCTGTCCAGCCCAACTGCATGCATTCGTGTGGAGGGGGTGGATTACAATCTTGTGATACGCTTCCAATGCCCGGTCGATCCCATGGCGTCAGATCACACCATCACAGCACCATATCACACCGCTCTAGCACCACTGCCACCACCCTCCCAGCGAAATTACCTTGTGGATCCCCTCGGCTGTCTTGTCCTTCTACTATATAACATCATCCCTCTCCCCCTCCTCTCAAATCCTCCCTTCCAAAATAATATAACACCTCTGCTGATATCTCGTGAGTCATTTTTTCTGTTTTCTTCCGTCTCGGCTGTTATTACTGACAATCTTCCGTCTGATAATTAGCAATTCAAACACGACTCAAGAGTAAGACACGATGACCAATCACGTTGTGGATGCCTCTGCAATTAACAAGCCCATGAGCAGCAACCCTCACGGCGACCATCTGAACACCAGATTGATACACGTCGGAGCCCAGCCAGACCCGAGCACAGGGGCGGTAATCCGGCCCATCTCGCTATCGTCGACGTTTGCGCAATCGGCGGTAGGGGCACATTTGGGGTTCGAGTACTCGCGCTCGTTGAACCCGAATCGGCTGGACCTGGAGACCTTGGTGGCCTCCTTGGAAGGTGTGGATGAGCTGGAGCGCGCCGAGCCGGCGGGGCTTCCCCTGCCCGGCGCACTCGCCGTCTCCAGCGGCTCGGCAGCCACCGCCACCATCATCAATGCCCTCGTCGGCACCGGCGCCCATCTCGTCTGCATGTCCGACGTCTATGGCGGCACTTATCGCTATCTCAACCAAGTCGCCAACCAACTAGACATCAAGTCCACCATGGTCGACCTCGGCTTCACCGATGATTCCCCGCAGGCCGCCCAGCTGGTCCTCGAACGCTTACAGCAATCCATCCTCCCAGGGCTCACCAAGTTGATATGGATTGAAACCCCCACCAATCCTACTCTCCGTTTGGTGGACATCGCCTGCGTGTCGAATTTTGCAAGGAAGAATGGCCTCCTTCTGGTGATCGACAATACGTTTCTATCGCCATACTATCAGCAGCCTTTACGGTTGGGCGCAGACGTGGTGATCCACTCGGCCACGAAATACATCAACGGCCACTCGGATGTGGTGCTGGGCGTGATCATCTCGCGTCATCGGGAGCTGATCGAGAAGATGCGATTCCTGCAGAATGCGCATGGGGCGGTGCCGTCGGCGTTTGACTGTTGGCTGGCGCAGCGAGGCCTGAAAACGCTTGCACTGCGGATGCTCCGGCACGGCACCAACGCCCTGGCGATTGCGAGCTGGCTGCAGGACGTGGCGCTTCCGCGGGGCTGGATCACACAGGTGCGGTACGTCGGCCTGACGGGCTCGCAGATCGGCTGGCGGCAGATCCCGAGCGAGACGCAAGAGGAGCTGCGCAAACTGGGGCACGACGGAGAGGCCGGTGGCCGCTACCCATACGGCGGCATGATCAGCTTCAAGATCGCCGCCTCCTCCCCACAGCCCAACAACGCCCCCGCAACCGACTATTCTAAGGCCGACTCTTTCCTCAAGAATTGTCGCCTCTTCACCCTCGCCGAAAGCTTGGGCGGCATCGAGTCCCTCGCCTCCTTGCCCGCTAAAATGACCCATGCCACCCTCTCCGAAGATCATCGCGCTACGCTCGGCATCGACGGCTCCCTCATTCGCCTCTCCGTCGGAATCGAAAACGCTAACGACCTTATCGCCGACCTCGAACAAAGCTTTCTCAAAACTTGCTAACTTCTCTCATGGCCAAACTACATATATCTTTTTTTTTTCAGGTTCCCCTTTGTATTTTTTCTGAAGCTCTGTCTCCTTTTCCCCTCTCGACGATTCACCTTGAGCTCTCACAAGCATCTACATACATACCTACGTAAATATAGGTATCTCTCATCACGTCGCTTGTATCGATAGTCCTCATGTTTGTATGATTCACTTGAACAGAAATGCTTATGATGAAACAAAGAAAAGCACACTAGTGCTACCTGCTAAGAACCTCATGTGCCAAGTACACTCCATTTTTATCCATGACCAAAGGGAACAATTCTCGTCATCCCACTGGGTTTCGAGCCCGCTAGAGTGTCATGAAATCCCGCACCATGCATGGGGTGCATGTTTTGACATCATGCCACCTGCCCGTGTAAGCTTGGATACTCGGACCAACAAAACCCATAAAAAAAGTGACAGCAGTATATATAGATGGAAGGTGATACTAGCAGTTCAGGCCACACACTCAACAAAGTTTCATGGCACCCCCTTACCAGGAAACGGGAGGAGTCAATCACATCAATGTGAAGGATGTTCCAAGCACTTCTTTACTTCCCATGTGTTAAGCGGGCTGTCCGCAGTCCGGGGAGAGTTCCAAACTGCTGCGCCGTATAGAGATCTGAAACCTAATTCATCCCTAGAAAAAGAGGCCTCTGCCACGTTGTTCCGTTTCTCTTTTTCTCATTCAAACATTTGGTTTCATTTCTCAAGTCCTTACTGATCCACCTCACTGTGTCTCAGGTCTGTCCTTTCCTCATCTCCATCTTCTATTTTCATCTCGCTTTGTTCCTCATCTTCATGTCGTCTCAGGTTGGCTTTTCTGCGTCGTGCTCGCTCCGTGTGATCTCATCAAACTCATCACAACTGTCTCTCGCCTAAAAGGTTGGCTTTTCTGCGTCGTGCTCGCTCCGTGTGATCTCATCAAACTCATCACAACTGTCTCTCGCCTAAAACCATGGACTTGATTGAAGATGCTCAACTGGGACGCATTGTGCCCTCAAATTCTTCTTGGTACAGCTGCCCCATCAAAGATGTGATGCTGCTGACCCATTGTTCAGATTTCCAGAAGAAAATGAAAATGAAGAAAAGTGTTTGAGTCAGATCTCTGTGCATTTCTTGGGGTCATCCTGTCTACAAACAAGGCACTCGTGCGAGGGTCTTCAGGGAGCCATGATAGGCCGTGATGGCGTGCTTGTGTGAAAACTGTAGCGAGGTCAACAGCAAGAGGTACAACGGATGTCTTTGATTGACCCTTTGCAGAATGTGTCTCTGCTTTTTCTCTCTCTGGAGCTGTGTGCAAGCTAGCTTCTAGATTTTCCCTGAATTGGGGATGAACAATGCTACAGATATGGGTCCAAATTTTTCAAAAGTGTGACAGAATGATACAAGGATATGGTAACAGAAAAAGTCCTTGTTGAAAGGTGAGAGGACAGAGGATTGAGTAGGGCTAGTGGGATCCTTTTTTTTAACCAGGAATGGGGCAAAGCTCCCCTAGTAGAGAAAAGAAAATGCAGTTTGAGCCCCACATGATAGTTGGAGACGTCTGTGGCCCAGGAAACACCCAGTAATGCATACCAACCCATAATCCTCTCGCAATTATTGATCATGAGACTAGCTCACAGGACTGGCTCAACAGACAGGAGATGAAATCAGGAAAGAACCAATGTATTTATTGCTTGGGTGAAACAGACTTATAGGTCCAAGCTGATCAGGCTGTAGTTGAGAAATTAACAATAAATAAAAATAAATAAACAGCCAATGCAGCTATTCTTTGAGACTAGAACAGATGTGAAATAGCTGCTAGACACAGGTTGATTGGCTACAGGGAAGTGTCATTTCATTTCTATCTTGAAACTGACCAAGTAACAAACCTGCTAGGCTCAATTTACCAGGATTTACATGACAGAAAGGGGAGGGAAAGCAGAAGTGAATTTAGGAATGAGCAGTAATACATGAGAGAGGTTCAGCTATTCTTCCTGTTGAATCTCAGGGGTTTAAGACTGATTAAGATGACTCAGATGAATTATTGAGTAATAAGATTTCTGTTTTTGAAGTTCAGGTCTTCCTTGAATCAACACTGGGCCTGCCACACTCCTCATAGCTTATCTTGGTGCTGTTTGTTTGCAGCTAATATGATTTTTTTTTTCAGGTGCTGGCAAATGGAGCAAGGCAAAAAAAAAAAAGATTGCTGCAGCACTGGTTAGGGGAAAAACACCACTGCTTGTAGCAGCTCTTGGGAGCTGCTAATACTACAGGGAGGGAAGGCCAATTTATGGGCTTCCATACCCTTGGGAAGTTGTATGATATTTTCTGTATCTGTCAAACCTTCAAGGGAGGTTCTGGTACCCTCCATGATTCTGGTGGCAACCCTGGTACCCTCTATGATTATGATGGATACAGCCACCATGAAGAATTTCATCCAAAAAAAAAAACTCTGGATGTGAAAATGAAACTCTCCCCTCAAAGCCTAAAGGTGCATGAGGTTTGAATTTTAGGTAGGAGTGGGAGGCTTGGTGACTCAAGACAATAATTCATATTTAAACCCTTGAATTAAAAACCAGTCTGTTTGAATTGCTTAATTCAGTTCTTGGTGGCATGACTTGGAAGTTTATGATATGGGTTCCACTCTTCTTCATGTGAGACATTAATCCTGGTTTGAAGGAGGAGATCCCCAAGCAAAAACTTAACGTGTTGTATCCTGTTCAACACTCTTCCTTCACTTTTCCTTTGCAAGCAGATTTCCATTGAATATTTTGAACTGGAGCTACCTTTCACCTACTTGAGTCGTGCTTTTCTGTTAGTGATGGTATAATTTGCTTGTGTGTCAAAGTCAGTTGGAGTGGAGTCTGGACTCTGGACTGACTTGCTTGGTCCTGTCACATGGCTGTCATCGGTCGTGACAGTGCACCACGCAGGACTTCCACCAAGCTGACGGTCAACAGGAAGAAGACAGTCAACAAACAACACCACCGAGTCAGATGGGGAATATCCCAACACTGGATTAAACTTGCGAAGAGGAACGAATCAACCCAGCATGTCCAACAGTCCACCATATCCGAATCTCAGCACAGCGGCCATCGATCCAAATCAACCTTCCCTGGCCGTCACCAAGCGCATTCATCCAGGTGCGTTGACCGTCGATAAAGGGACCTCTCATAGGAATGCCGCAAGACCGATCCCAGCTTTTCTTACTAAACTATTCACGTCGGTCATCACTCTGCTTTGTCCTTTTTCCCTATTTCCCCTTCTCCCTTCCTCTTCTGTTTCAAACCAATCAAGCCAGGGAAACAAAACCTCGTTTATCAGAAAAAAAATGCTGCTGCTGCTGCTGCTACTACGAAGATACCGAAATCACCCCCCACCCGACTGAAACAGACTCCCACACTTAAAAAAATATCCACGGAATTCGATCCATTCGACTCCTCGGCTTCAATCTATAAGCTAACCAAAAATGTGTTGTTTGTCTGTTGTTAGCATGGTAAACGATCCCAGTACAGACCATTTGATAAAATGGAACGAGCCCAATGGAGATTCCTTCTTTGTCGTATCTTCAGAACGATTTGGAAGGGAGTTATTACCCAAGTACTTCAAGCACTCCAACTTTGGCTCCTTCGTCAGGCAGCTCAATATGTATGGCTTCCACAAAGTACCACATTTGAACCAGGGGTACTCCAAGGTGAAATACCCGAGACGGAAATGTGCGCCTCAATCCTACCTTCAGTCAACTGAGTGTCTTGCGGCTTCTCTTATTTGAGACCATCCCAGCTGACTCGTTTTGATCTTCCCTTCCGCAGGCTTGAATTCACCAATGTCAACTTCCAAAGGGTCAACCTGACCTGTTATGTCTCATCCAGCGCAAAAAACCATGTCCTGAGTCGAATAATCCAACCACAAGTGAATCCATCGAAGCTAGCTCCACAGCCCTACCATCGAATCCTGCCATTCCGCATAATCCTGATATTCAAGCCATACTTGTCGATCTTGTGTCAATCAGGAAGCATCAGACACTCATGTCATCAGACCTCAAGAGCCTTCAAAGCTCCAATGCGCATTTGTGGAAAGAGGCTATCGCCAACCGGGATAGGATTAAGCGTTGTCAAGATACCATTAATAAGATCCTGGGCTTCTTGGCCCAGGTCTTTGCGGGTAAGGTCTCGAGTGTTCAAGACCCTCCACTAGGTAATTCAGGACCGAACAGTAGCAGAAGTGGCGTGAACCTAAATCGAAGCACTACTAACGACCATCAAATCGGTATCTTGATGCGTGAAGGAGGCAGCATGCCCGATCTAGACCGACATAGATCCCGTCCGAAAAGCTCCAGAGACCACCATCATACTCACACGAAAAACTTGAGCTACGACTCATCTCCCTCAAATACTGCCCTATCACTCTATTCGCAGATGCGACATCCTAGGCTAATGCTTGAAGATACTCAGCGGTCCTCTTTAGATCCCCCCTCACGCCCATCTCAGTCACTAACCGATAACGTAAGTAGCTTCCCAAAATCTTTGGATAACGCTCCCTCGGTGCGGCATCTTTCCTTAAACAGCAGCAATCAAAACAATATCCAGGCAATTTCATCGCCCACCCCATCCACCCGTCACACATCATCTACATGTGAGGATTTCAGTCGATATCATTTAAAACAAGCCTAATGTAAAACACTACAACTGCGGTTACTGACCCCCTTTGCAGCTTCCAGTCCCGAGCTTGGCCAGTCATCTCAATTTCAAGACTCCTCTATCGATCCGAACTTGGAAACTGTCGCCGACGCAAACGGGGTTAATAGCCAAGCGGTTAACAGCAATCCAGTCCCTTTGAATGAAGATCAATCGAATAATGATCAATCAAATAATGATCAAGCTAATAATGATCAAGCTAATGCTGATGCAGTCCTTCAGGCCTTGTTCAGCACCGACTCCTCAACAGGAAGCTTCAACATCAATGACAACCCATTGATGGGTATTAATTGGGCAGATCTTTTATCATCCGATCTGAACGGATTCAACGCAGACAAATCCGAGTCAGCATTGAATCCACCCAGCCCCCTTCGAATCACCAATGGACATCCCTCCCACCCCGTCTCTCGTCCTTCGCCTTCTCCGATGGACATGAATCTTGATTCGTGTAATCATCTGCTGGTGAATACTCAGAGACAAGCCGGCGGAATCGAGAGTGCAACAAGGAAAATGGACAGCTTGGAGACGGCCATAGAGAAGCTCGTCAATAATCTGCCTGATCAGATGGAAGACTATATGAACCCTAGTGAGCTAGACAAGACCAATCATAATGGTACTCTTTACAATGGACCCCATCTCTCGGCCGCCGAGGTCGCTTCTGATGCCCAGGCAGATTTCGATGCGGATGCGTTCTTGAGAACCTTGAGTAAGTTTCCTTTTCCTTTTTTTTTTCTGTGATATGGCGAGTTAGATCGCATGTCATTAATTTTTCCCAATCGACGGGTTCTTATTAGTCTCTCCAGAGGATAGAAGTCAAACTGAGAATGGTTTCTCGTTTGGAAATTCACAAGCTCCAAGTGCTGAAATGAATTTTGTCCCACCAGATGAAATTCAAACTGGTTCGATGTCGGTGGTGAATGGGAAGGAGCGGCCGGACGAGCCCTCTCGAAGCCAAGCGGGCGACTCGATGGACCCACTGGATATCGAGAAGTTCCTAGACGAATGGACTTGTCCAGACCCAAGCCGCATCCTCCCTGGTTTGACGCCATTAGCCTCGCCAGTACGGACGCCGCGGCTGGAGCTCACTGAGACCGAAGCCCGGCTTGCCAGCCAGAACGGGGAAATAAGCAGCGGGTTCCAGGCCCGAGGCACCCATCCCACGGCGGGCCCGTCTGGGAACGGCACGCTCGATCAACCGGTGCATGGTGATATTGGTCCCAAGAACTCGGGCCGTGTTGTTTTTGACCTCAACGATGACGACCATTTCCGTCGAATCATGTCGAGTAAAAAGTCCCCGGTGGACAGCCGGTTGGGGCTCCCTATCGGCCATCCTGGCTCAGACATGTCCCACCCTCATCCGCCCCGCAAAAGGTTGCTCGACGATCCCGACCCACAGTCCAGCCTCAATTTCCCCTCTAATCATCTCAACCATTTCTCCCAACCTTCTTCCATGAACTCGCATCATCTCATCAATAATAAAAAGACTCGTTTGTAGCTCTACCTGCCTGCTCCTACGCCTCCTCATTAAAAACTCAAAAATGAATACCTGCTTGTCTTGTGTCTGTTCTCTACGGCTATGTATATCCTCCATATCATGTCATGTAGTGGGTTGCTTCATTCTCTTTTTTTTTTTTTTTTCTGGCTGACCTGTGTATGAATCGGTGTGCTCCTGTATATCTCCCCTGATCTCCCCACCCAACCATCGTTCTCACTGACTCTCATCGAAATAGAAAGAATACATGGGCATACTGTCACACTGCAACCTTTTTGTCGCCCCCGAGCCGCCTTTTTTTTGTGGATGTTTTTGGTCTCAAGCTTGCTGCTTCTGAACACTGCGAGTACCCGGTCCGTGTCCCCGGAACCGGCCGTCTGCCGCTTGCCGGGTCGCTATGTCTCCCTCGCGCCTCACTTAGCTCATTCATGATAGTCCCTCGATCGGAGCCGCGCGGCGTCGGGGAACGGGGTCCAACGCTACTCCTGCTTCCTGAAACTCTATTCGGTTCTGGGTTGCCCTGTGGGGGGACTACCCACAGTGCATGTTGCTCTGGTGCGGCGGAACTGAAGTGGCTAATGGGAGGAGATTTAGCCATGATTCATCAGTTTATACCTCTTGTCTCATTCTGGAAGATTTCGACATCATCTTCCCTTCCCACAGCGTGTCCATGGCATGGACTTCTGCCACCTCCCGCGCTGCGCCCCGGTAACTTGCAATAAAACTGCAAACGAAGCAGGGCCGTCCAAGGTTTATGAACTAACTTCTCTCTACATAGTCTAAGTGCTTGGCTTGTACTGTGAGTCTTCCATAACTCGGACCGACTAAAATGCTTATACTTTTTTTGGTGCGTGTCAGAGAGACTCGGGGATGATATTTTATGGAAACCCAAAATTGTCTGTGGAGTCCAAAAATATCACGTAAGGGATGGGCGACACCCAGCCTCCGGATCATTGGCCCTACGCCTTTTTTTTTTGCAGGCAGGGTGGAGTCGAGAACACTTGTTGCGCACTGTACACTTCTCAGGCCATAAATCCGTTTGGAGGAGGCTGGCGCGCAGCGCCTCCCCCTCCGGTGGGACTTGGTAAGTTCGATGCGACTCGGACTGGTGAGTCCGAAATTTCCTCCTCTCCAGAGCCCAGACTCCTTCCAGCCCATGTTTTCCGGAGGCTGCACCGTAGCGTCACAGAGGCCATTACCATTACGATTCACTTGCGAAAGGCGTTGTACCCATCAAAGAACTTCTCATTGGCCATGGCTACAATATTCAAGATCCCGGTAAACTTGCCTGTCTACTAGCGTGTCTAGTCGTTGGGGCGTCGGCTGCCCGCGGGCCAAGCCTGTAAGCACTCCGGAGGAATGGTCGCACTGCATTGATTGGTCGAACCCCAAGCTAAACGAAGCCATGCTATCAGCTATGGCCCAGCTACGGAGGAAGGCCACCACACGTTAGGGCTCAGAGTCAGCATCCTACCGGCATCCTCACCTCTTTACCAGAGCAACCTCCTCAAGCCGGCTCCCAGTCAACCGACGCGACGAGCGGTATGGGGGGTACGCTTGAGGAATCATTAAGAGCCATCGAGGACTTCCTGAATCAGCCCGACGAGGGAACAATTCTGCCAGGGTACTACAATGCCTCCCCGTCATCAGGAGCCTCGCTCATATATGACAGCCTCCAGCACATGGTTGACAGGAGCCCAACAATCCCAGCTCTTGCGTCCTCACATTCCGCCTCGCCCTCCATGATCACCACCACCACCACCACCACCACCAATCAACGCAAGCGGAAAAGCCCCCCGCGGATAGAACCGCCTTTCGGATCCCCAATCAAAAACAAGACTGGCCGCCTAAGAGGATCATCGGCCGAACTCCCTATAACTCAGCTCTCTGCAGGCCTACGACTTGACTTGATCCCATTTCACTTTGATATCCAATCTGATCATCGCCAACCATATTTTGATTCGACTTCAAAGCCTCCTTCTGAAGCACGGCCTCGAAAGGGCACAAGGAGACCTCAAAGGGTGCTTGATGAACCTGCCCATCCGGTGATGGGTTCCGTCCAGGGGAGGGAAATCTTGCCTACGGAGATTCCTGAAACACTACCTCCACAGGCTCTCTTCATGTTCGATGTATCGCTCTTTCAACTTGTTGGCCCGGCTACTGTCGCTGCTTACGATCATCCTCTCCAGCAGATACAGATTGATGGGATTAGACAGGTAATTGAAGCCAGCCCAAGCAAGTTATTAGTCATCCCGGAGAAAAACTTCTTGGAACGCAGCACATTCTATAAGTCCTACCTCCACACACACAAGGAATCAAATATACATCACACAAAAAATGCCAGAGAAAAAGAAACTCGATTGGCAAATCGGAAGCTTAGGCTAACAGAAAAGGTGAAGGAATTTCATGGGAATGTTGAATTCTGGTATGATCGATGGTTTGCAAACACTGGGACTCATTTCAAAATCAATCCTGACCTAGCTCATTATAAATTTCTCTCACCGCACCGACGTGTGACCATCCACGCATTATACTTGTTTTATGTTGAGATGATTTCCTCAATTGTTCCAAGAGAATCTCAGAGTGTGACCCTTGCCAGTGAGCTCAAATTGGCCCAAGAAGCGTTTGAACGTTTGTCAAAAGCTGCTAACAAGCGGGCAGCAAGCAGGGGTGACAAGCAGTCATCCAACAACGCAGTCATCAAAGGTTCAGTGGGTGAAGAAGCCGATAATTTATTAAACAAGGCAGCCGAAAAACTTAAAGACCGGAAAGCGTTGGATGGATTCTACAAGACCTTCCCCCCCCTCTGGACCTATCTCCAGTATTGGAGCGACACAAACCGGCCCGGAATCTTCAAACACCCAAGTCAAGTTGATGATGAACTCCCAGCAACCTCCAAAGCATTTTTCAATGATGTATTCTTTCACTCATATACTGCTCTATACAAGAGTTGCCTCCTCTATATTCAAAATAAAGCCACCCCAGTTTTCATGCCACAAATAAAGACTACTAAGTAACAGGAAAATTATTTCAATATAAATTCTATACATCATCTTGGGTTTGAGAAATGCCAGAGAAGCGCCAATGAGCAGAGGAGTACTATGATGAAAGGACAACAATAATGGAGAGAACCAAGAACACTATTCAGCTGTTGGTGCGGCAGAGAGACATAAAAGGATGAAGAAAAGAGAACAAAAAGAGCAAAGCAATACATCTACATACATGAGAATGAGTGAAAACTAAACTGATGATCTACACTTTTCCCCATGTATCCGATCTAAAACCCTAATCATTAGCCCCTCAATGGTTTACTCTTCTGTAGCATCACATTTCCCCTTGCTTACTGGGGCATGAGAACCTAGTAAAGCTTGTAATCACCCAAAACTTCACTGGCTGCCGTCTTCCTGGTGTTGATTGGTGTCAAGGACTTGGTGAGAAAGCAAAATTCCAATTGGTGGGAACGTAAGTCAGGCTGATATTCTTTGCTTTCTCAATATGATGGCAAAGCCAGTGATTGTGAACAATAATATGACAAGTTTAATTTTGATATACTTTGTATTTAAGTAAGGCTAGAGCACCTTGGTTGTTGCAATAAAGACAAACAGTTTGCTGTAGAAAACAGAGAATTGGGTAGATTTTGTCAACCAATTGCTCAATCCAACGGATATCCTGTCCTGTTTCCAAGCAGGAGCAATACTATCCTTTGGTTTTTTACAGAGAAGGGCCATCATCATCTTGAATTTGAAATCTTCAGCCAAGCAGGTCATTGTGTAACACTGAACTGCCTGCAAACAAGGATGCCTTGGTGGCAGTTGCATAGCTTGCATCCACATATGCCTCCAGTTGATGAATAGGACCACCAATGTTGCCAAGAGTAAGACCAAATTTCTTGGTGTGTTGAATATATTGGAATGTTTGAACTAGTTGCTCTTGATGTGTCAGGGAGGGCTTGCTCAGAAATTGAGAAAAATAGCTGCAAGCAAAAGTAAGGTCAGGACTGGTACACTGAACAAGATAGTGTAACAGCCAAAATCCCCAGCAATAGTTGAAGCCTTGAGTGACTGGCTCCTCTTTAACTGGTGCAGTGAGAACTTTCATTGGGAGAGGAGTTGAGGTCAATTTTGCATCACCCAACCCAAATTTGTCAAGGATCTCCCAAGCATAGCAATCTTGACTTAGTGTGATTGTTTGCTTGAAAATATCCCTCACTATGCTCATGCCAAGAAACCAATGACAGGATCCCTGTGAGCCTGCGCCTGTTCTGTGGCAACTAGGACACAAGTTTAACAAGAAAGTGATCATGATGTTTTTTTCTTCTTCTTCTTTTATATACACTACCCTGATTACAAGATTTCCCATTGGGAATATCTTGTAAAACATGAGGAACATGAGGGACATTGAGTAAATATTAAGAAATATGTCAGCCTTAAAGATACTCCAGAGTATCCAAAAGCCTGCATATTTTAATAATAGCATTATATCTCATTTAATATAGTAAAATCCTTAAATATTATTCCAGAAATTGATTTTTCATCTAATTTTACCTGGGGTTACCCACTGGGCCTACCCCTAAATTCCTACTACTTCTGGTACCTTGTTGTAACTCAAGTACCATAAGAAATATTACTGTGGACTGAGCAGTAAATTAAGTACATACCATAAAATATGTATTATGTAAATAATTTTGTGGAATATGTACATAAATAAGAAATGAATATAGTTCAAACCTTATTTATACAATGAGAGAGGAGAATTATGTTGGATTTCAATTATAATACAATTCCAATTGTACATAATTGAAGTTAGAGCAAACCTGAGAAAGTTCCACTTGTACAGTCTGTGAGAACTATTCCCAAGTCATTCTATTTCAAAATAAGTTGACACATGCAGCAATTGGTTATAAAAATGCATGCATGATGTCATGGGGACATAGAATGAATGGAAGTACTCAATTGAGCTATTATGGTGCAATATGACACCATTATGGCATCATTTGATGTAAGAATGGTGTGATACACCATGATCTCTCCCTGAGAGACCTAAATAATATAAAAGGTGGCCTCTTTGGCCTTGAGATTGATCCTCAGTGATTCACCCCAGCATACAATAGTAAGTGCAGTGAATTCCCTCCTCCTACTTTTAGAGTAGTGTTTCCATCTCCCCATCACCATACCTTTTTACCACTGGAACAATAGTTAGTCTTATTAAAAGCCCCATATAAAATCTTTCTCTTTGATCCTTAAAAGTAGTTGCTGCAAGACCACCACCTCTGACAAGCAGCCAATCAGTTTAACTGCTTGCCAGCTACTTTTAACAACTCTGTTTTTATTTTGATATAAGCACAGCTCAGCTGTCCCTCTATCTTCTTCACTTGTATACCAAGTAAGTTGATCTTAAAGAGGTGTCTCCTACCTTAAGCAATCCTTGATTGGGCCACAAGGGGACATTAGTTTAACTAGAGTAGCAATACACTAGGTAGATTGAGAGTGGAGGTCTTCCCGTCGATCTGGAAGCCCCTTCCAGATCCAGATCTGGCATTTTTTTTTCTAGATTTCCAGAATTTTCCAAATCCTTCATCCCGTCGCTTCCTTTCTAAATTTAGCAATCATCTCAACACCGCACCAACATAATCTCAGCCTCCACACTCCACTCTGGTTCAGCCATGTTGGATTATTGGCAACTATTTCAAGACTACTTCGATACACCCTCCAATCACCCTACCCAGCAATACGGCCAGCTAGAATTTTTCCGAAAACATGTGGAAGATCAACGAAAAAAAGACGATGAAGCTGCCTCCTTGCTCATGGCGCTAGCAACCCTTGGTGGCCCCATGCGACACCTCAAGACTTATCTGACTCGTGCCGACCTCCCTGGTGATCCACGAGCTGAAAGTGCCTGGGCTTACCTCTGGAGTGTG
>SMGU01009319.1:0-11090 GCA_004348175.1 Puccinia novopanici
TTTTGAGCTTTACACTGCCTGTCAAAAATCCGCATCCGGCATGTTGAACAAGACTTCAAGTCAAATTGGTTGCAAGGTTTTGGTGTAGCTTGAGGGTGAAGGCAGCAATGGCTGAGAATGAGATGAAGTTGTTATTCAATAAAAGCCCAATCACTCAGTAGAGTGTTGTACATCAATTGAGAATATTTCTTTGCGGAAAGAAAATCTACCTTCTTTAAGATTGGTATTGACATGAAAATGATCTGGTCCACCATGTTGTTGAGATCCTCATTCTCCATCCAGACAATTAGTAAGAATAGCTCCAGTATTAGGTTCTGGTTTTTGGAGTATCCCCTCATATCACTGGCAGGAAGAGGATTAGAGGCTGTGAGAAAGGGAAAAGATGGTAGGGAGAAAAAAACTCATGGAAAGTTGAGCAAATGTGAGATCGCAGATGGAGGTGAAGAAAGAGTGGTGCACGTTAATTTGTACTGGATAAGTTGTCTGGGGGTGAATATGGTGGAGGTGAGATTGGAGGACAGTTATTTGATGAAGTTTGTGCTTTCAACATCTTGTTGTTTTAAGGAGCGTTGCTTTTGGCTCAAAGTTGCAACTTAATTTTTATGTTAAAATTTTATTGGGGACTTGCTTGTGAAAAAAAAAAAAAATTATGCACAAGCAAGCAGCTACGTGAACCAGGCTAATTATTCTCATGAGCAACACCCCATAAAATTTTAACATAAAAATGATTTTGTGACATGCTGTAAAATTGCCCTACGTGAACCAGGCTAATAGCTGTTGTACTAGCAAGGCATTACATAATTACTTAAACTAGCTACCTCAAATGCAAAGGAAAAATACTTTGGTTTTTTACTGTTGTAGCTCAAAAGTAACGCAAGACAAATGTCAGCTACACTCTTATGGAATGTACTTTCCCACAGTCAGGATTTTCCTCAACTTTATTTTTCTCTTTCTCTTTCTCAACTCAATCTTGTTCATTAGTGTATTTACATAATCCACTTATATAAATACAACTTTTTTCCTTGCCCTTCTCATGATCACAATGTATTCTTCTCTTCTTTTTGCATCTCCTTTGTTTTGGGCTGTTTTACTTATCCCATACTAGGGTATAGTCCCAAATCCCCAAGTGTTGGTGTTTGGACTGGGTGTTGACACCCAGGTTTGGGTGGCCAGGATTGGTCTTTGGCAACACCAAAAACCCAGGGGTTTGAAGCATTCAAGGGGGGGGGGCACCAGGACAACAAAAACACCCTATGAATGTTTTTTATCATGTGGTTCTTCTTATTTCTTTTCCTTATTGTGTATCATTTTCTTTTTTCTTTCATAATTTAATAGCTGCTATTTACAAATCATTTTTTTAATTCTTTTAAGACAGAAATTAATAAACACTTTTTTTTTTTTTTTTTTAAGAAGAAAAGTAATAAAAGAGTAAAACTAAATAAGCCCATCAAAACAGTTGAAAAATCATTTAAGCAGAGCATTGCTCTACAGATGCCCGCTTGAGTGCAGATTGTTGCCAAGACACAATCCAACACCCATTCAAAAAACACGCTCCGATGCCGCACTGGTTGCCGGAATTGAGAGAAATCAGCAAGCCATTGACGCAACGAGAGGGAAAGTCTTCTGTTGATTTTCCAATTAAGCCAAAGAATTAATGCCTTTGGTCTCAATATCCTCTTTGAGGTATTGATTGAATTCAGCTTGGATTCCATTGATCTTGGGTGCTGGTTAGTATAGAGGTGAAGCAAAGAAGCTTTTGGCTTTGGGTACCAATTCTTTTCCTTCAGTGATTTTTGATGTGGTGAGGGTTGAGGATTATTTTTCACATTTATTTTTGAAGGTTTTAACAATGTCATCAATGTAGATTTTTTAATTTCCTAAAATTAAATCAGTGTTGTTAGCCCAAATGACAGTCTTGAACTTATAAGGGTCCAAAAACATTGCACAGATAGAAGCTGGTTTCTTGAGACTATCTTGTAGGTATTTATTTAATTTGTTGATCATATTTTTGGCAGGCTGCATTAATTGACATTGGTCATCATGTTGTGTGAGCTGTGAGCCTGTGCCTCTAGAGTGGCAACAGGACACAAGATTGGTAGTAAAGTCTGTGTATTTCTGAGAAGAAAGAACAAGCAATACAGGGCTAAAGAAAAACTCTTTGGCTCAAGACTCTACTCAAAAGAGGAGGAGCTGCTCTTACTCAAATCTAGAAGAGGAGACTCAACTCAGAAAGAGGAGGAGCTAGCTGGAGTGACAGCCTCCTCTGGATATAATCAAAAGAGGGTCTTGGTCAGAGCAAAGCTCTTTCTTGAAGACCAAGTCCTGATTTTTTAGGCACAGAGTGCACAAGGATCTTTAAGAGGAAACCTATGTGGTTTTTTTGAAGGAGAAAACACAGAAAACCAAGAGAGGAAAGTTTAAAGAAGGAGAAGAAACAGGTGAGTAGTAGTGGAGTGGTTCAGAGAACCAATCCTGAGGCCAGAAGAAAAGAGAGAGAAAAGATAACTAGGCAAATGACTTACTGATAGGTTGTGATGACACTGGTGAGTGGGAAACTTCCTATGAGTGAGGGATTTGTTGGTCCTGGGTGATCTGATGTGGTTCTGGTTGGTTCTGGCCTGAGGTTGAAATTTTCACTGATTTCTATTTTAGAACTGGGTGAGCTTCAAATTGAATATTATTCAATATGGTGAATCAAACTTAGAAATCACTACTCATCAACCTTGAAAATAACAGGCATACCACATCATTACATCACACCTCAAATATTGTACATATGTAGAAAAATAAGGAGAATCTTATGGTGAGGATTTTTTATTCTAAAAACTCTATTAAAGAGAAAATTGAGGAATTATAATATTATATTTACAATTGAAGACTTTTGGACAGTCTTACTGTCTCTAAGGCTGACATGAGCACACTTGATGCCAGGAACAAGATTCCTCTAGCTACAAGTGCCACAAGAATTCAATTAAACCTTGAAAATGATATATATTAATTTTTAAGAAGGTTTGGATAATTTTTGAAGGGGTTGATAGATTTTTATAATAAAAGAAATGGCCAAAAAATGGCCAAAAGTAGGAAAAACAGAGGGGCCTGCAAGCAGGGTGTTTAAGGTGCCCTCTGGGTTCAAGAACTGGGTTACAGGGGTGTTTTGACGAAACTGGGGCCTGTAGAACAGGGGTTTTTAAGGTTCCAGGGGATAATTAAGGACTAAAGGTAGTAGGAATTATTATATATAATAATTCCTACCAGACTAGTCCTTGCACAAAAGATCCAGGGGGATGGAATGGTGTGTTTTAGGGCTTTTTTGAAGATGAGAGGAAGGGGAGGACTCACTGGTATAGCTTATAAGGCTGGGAACTGGTTGTGGTAACTGGTGACAATTACTGAATAAGCTGTTGACTGGAAGTGGACTGGGGAATCCTTCAAAGGGGAGGAAGGGGTCTTTTAAGGCTGCTCTGAGGCCTTTTGGACGAATTCAGCGTCCCCTCAAAGTGTTTTTACTATTTACAGTACCAGAAGGGCTGTAATTAGACAGTAGTAATACTCATATTGACTAAATAGAGTCACATGGTGAGTCACATGCTGTCGCTTGTCACACAATGTGGTTGGCTACCACTGTTCTGGGGTCTTTAGGAAGAATCCAGAGTCTCCTCAGGCTTTTTGAACTTGTTACTGTACTTTATGGGCTGTAACAAACCAATATCAGTACACAAATGTGGCTTATAAAATAGTACCATATGGTGTGTCACATGTTGTGGCTTGTCACACAATGTGTTTATTTATACTAAGTGGCTTGTTACTAGCCTGGATAGTTGTTATGGAACTATTTGGGCGCTTCCATGTTCTCATATCTGGTACAGGACTAGTATAGAATTTATATTTGTACTTGTTGCAGCACATTTGGCACACTTGGAACATGTAGTAACTATGTAGAAGATGCTACAAGTTTCTATGGCTTTTAATCAAGTTTCATGTGTATTTTAATTTCGTGTCTGAAGGTATTTCACATGTCTGTGTAATTTTATAGCTTTGTTGTGACATATCTGAGTAGATGATTATTTTTTAGAGTAGTTCTTTCTTGTTATGATAAAGTAGGTGAAGGGTCAATCCTATGGTTATGTGTATAGTGAGTGACCCTAGGTTATTTTATGCTTAGAATTCATTGGTGCAATAATATTTGATGATTTATTGCACCACTATGAGTTTGTTAAAATATGTTTAAATTAATTTATTATTATTTAATGAGTGAATACTATGTTGGCTTGCTCTACATAGTAGAAAGCTGAAATGTTGAATGGTATTCTGATGCTTGATCAGGATAATGCAAACTGGGAGTGCCGTGTTCAGTGTTGGATACTTGAAGCACAAAGGATTTCAGTTGCCGCACTGAGAGGCTTGAGTAGTTTCATAACAGGGTGGCATGATCCCAATTGGCAAGTGTTAGGAGGTATTTTTTGGTCTCTGGAGATTTTTGGCAGAATTTAGTACATGTTTTTCATAGTAAGATCACCCATTGGAAATTGTAAACATTGAATTCCATCTTGTCAACACATGTAGATCAAGGAACCAGATGTTTTTCTTGTGGAGGTCAGGTTTACAGAAGTCAAAAGCAATTTTGAATTGCTTGGGATGCTTGGGTGAAAATTTCACCCAAGTTGATAAGCCATGTACAGTGCTAGACAAAAGTCTGAGTCACAACACTTTTCATCAAAATTTCAACACCACAATTAAAATCACAATTTTGGTGAATCAATCAAAAGGAGTTTCAAATAATGATTATGAAGAAATATTTTTGAAAAATAAAAAAATAAAGTTTGTGATTTTTTTTTTACTTTTTTGCTGATTTTCAAAAATGTTTAATATGCATTTGGAGCGCCTAGAAACTCAGAGAGTACAGCCTGGAATGTGATAAGAATGATAATAATGAAAATTTTGAAAAAAAAATAGCAAAGCAATTTAGTGTCCATAGAACAGGCCTGAAAATTGAATTAGATCTGATTTCAGTGGAAATTTTATTTAATTTCAATTTTTGGCCCTATTTTGCTGGTCACTAAAGTTGCCTTGCTATTTTGGTTCAAAACTTTTTCATTCATGATCATTCTTATCACATTCCAGGCTGTACTCTCTGAGTTTTCTAGTGCTTCAAATGCATATTAAACATTTTTGAAATCAGCAAAAAATTGAAAAAATTCACAAATTTTATTTTTTTTATTTTTTCCCAATTTTTCTTCATAATCATTATTTGAAACTCTTTTTGGATTGATTCACCAGAAATTGTGATTTTAACTGTGGTGGTTGAATTTGTGGAATGAAAGTGTTGTGACTCAGACTTTTGTCTAGGCACTGTACCAACGGTGGGCCGCTACGCTACGCTACGCTACATGGCGATAACTGTTAGCGTAGCGTTTTTTTTTTCTGCCAAATTTGTGTAGCGTTAGTTGTAATTTTATTCAGCTACACTAACGGTTAGCGTAGCTGATTTTTTTTTTTGAAATATTTCTGTAGCGTTAGTTGATTTTTCTCCGCTACACTAACAGTTAGCGTAGCTTTTTTTGCGCTAACAGGATTTTGAAGAATTTTTAGCGTAACTTTTTCCCAGCTAACATTTAGCGTAGCGTAGCGGCTCATTGAGCTACGCTACGCTATGCTACACAAGCTAACACAGACTAACACATAACAATTCAACTAACAGTTCAAATTTTTGAACTGTGTGGGAATTGAACTCACGTACTCAAAGGTGAGCATGGTCTAGTGGTCAATCACTGTCACACTGACCACTAGACCAGTGCTACCCTGATTTACATTGTCAGACAGGGGTGGCTATCTCCCACCACCGCACTGCTTGGTCACTGCTCACCTGCACTGCTTGGTTTCCTTCTTTTTTTGGTCTTTTTTTTCTTTTCTTTTCTTTTCTTTTTTTATTTTTATTTTTTTATTTTTTTATTGTTATTTTTTTTTTTTTTCTCTTTTTTCTTCTTTTTTTTTTCTCTCTTTTTTTTTTTTTTTTTTTTTTTTTGAAATTGATTTGATTTGTTTTTATTTACTTGACATTTTTTTCTCATCAAGTCGGCCACCAACTGCTCCCAGCCATCGCTTCTCTCCACCATCGCTCCACTCTCTCCACCACCATCGCTACCCTCTCCACCATCACCACCACCACTTCACCTTTGGCTACCCTCTCCACCTCGCTCCACCCTCTCCAACATCACCATCGCTACCCTCTCCACCATCGCAAACCACCCCACCTCGCTACCCTCTCCACTCATTCGCCCGCGCCCTACCGAGCGACCACACGCTACCCTCTTCGCCTCCCTCTTGGACCACCAGCCGTAAGCAGCTACCCTTTTCCTCGGCCCAACCATGCTACCCTCCTGACCGACTCTCCCCCCCACTCTCCCCCTTTGCTAGCTACCCTCAGCTCGCCCGCTGCCTGGCGTATCACCGCCGGACCACCGACGCCGCACGCCGCACGCCGCCGCCGCTACCCTCCCTCCGCACGGCTTCCCTGACCGTAAGCTACCCTTTCCCTACCTTGTTGACCTGCTACCCTTACTCACTGCTACCCACCCCCTCCCTCTCGCTACCCTGCCTCCGTCTCACCTAGGACCAACCGACCGACCGACCGTACGCTACCCTGACCTCTCCCTTACTGACCAGCTACCCTCCTGATTGCTACCCTCCCCCTTATCACTGCAGGAGCACCGACGCCGCACGCCGCATCACTGCAGGACCGCTGCTACCCTCCCTCTCCAGACTCTCAGGCTACCCTACCCACCTCCGTTGCCACAAACCAAAATGGCTCGAAGGTGGGTGTTTTTTTTTTGTTTTTGGATAGTATTGCTGATGCTTTTTTTTTTTTTTTGTTCCTTCTTTTTTTTGCTCTTGGATGGCTCCTGTTGGATTGCTTCTATCTATGACTATATGATGATGAACTGACGATCTCGGCGGATATTCTCCCGGGACACATGGATTCATCATAGACATCATAATAGAAGTAAGAAAGCAGCGAACTCCAGGAACAAATCAAAGAAGGGAAGACAGGACCGGTCCGACTTGAACAAGATCAGCCTTGGCCTCCCAGACACCGCTGTCAATTGGGTCCGGGTGAAGTATACGCCTCACAACCTCTACCCCAAGATCCGTTGGGTCAATGACCACCCCACCCGTTCCCCCTCAGCCCGAGAGCTCCAGTCTGCCATTGATCAGGTTTCCTCTTATCATCTCCTCTCCTCTGGCCTCAACGTCATAAGGGATCCCCTTGACAAAAAATCAATCATTGCCATCATTGAGTTCACCCCCTTTTCCCAATTAACCCCATCTGAGAAGGATGATCTCAACTTCATATCCACTTTTCTTCATCAAACCAAACCATTCATCAGCCCAGTCCGTTCTTCTTCTAGAGTTTGGGGTGGTTTAATGTGGGCATTAGGATGGAGGAAGTCCTATGATGAGCACCAGATGGCTGGTCGTTATATTAAAAAGATTGATCTTTCTCAAATCTTCAATTTCAATTCCCACTATCAACAGTCCCCCAGACTTGGTCACATCATCGGCACTTTATTCAAAAATCTTGCCAAACTTCCCTTCCAAAGCAACCAAGATATTATGAAGAAGTATAATATTCCTTCCTTTGCTGATCTTTCTTATGGCCAACTTCCAGAAGATTCTACTTGCTCCCCCCATATTACATTCACCACCGACGGTTTCTTTAACCCCCCTCACAAAGATAAAGATGACATTTCTCAATATGCTTTCGTATTATTTCTTCCAACCCGCTCATCTGATGGTTCTTTAGTGGATTCATCCAAGTATGATATTACTTCTGGTCCATTTATTTTCCCTGATCACAAGTTTGGTATTAACTTTGATCAGCAACACGGCATTGTGAAGATGATTTGGCAAGCCAACAAATATACTCATTGTACTATGCCTCACTCCTCCAGCCAGAACTTCACCCGTCTTGGATTGTCTGTTCAAATTAATGCCTCTCTTACTGCTGCTTGTGATAGATATAATAAGGGTTTCTATAAAGATGTTAAAGATTACTTTGCTACCCATTTTTATTACCTTTTTGATTGTCTTAAAAGATTTAGCATAGATGCCACTACGTTTGGATTATTCATTTTTTTCACTTTTGGTTTGTTCTTCTAAATTGTTTTTTTCTGTTCTATACTACTTTCAATTCAGGCTGAAATTTATACAGAATCTTGTTTGTTGTGAATAATAAGACATAGTGGATCAGATAATAAAATATGGTACTGAGTTGGTCTGATTCAATAATAATTTTGAGTAAAATTCCTCATAAAATTCCACATAATTGTGAGGATTTTATGAAATAAATAATTATATTAAAGATCTGGATAATATTTATTTGGATTTAATTTATCACCATAAGTAAGCAATGCAGTTTAATTAACAATGCAGTTTAATTAAGCAGCTTTTATTTAATCTGGGATATACCCAATCATTCTCATATAAAATGGAGTGAAGTTATATATTATAATTCAAAGTGACCTTGGATTTATTTCCTGTGAGTTGCTATCAAAGACATCAAAAGTTTTCTGGAAGATAATATGAAATTTTTAAAAAATTCATTATTGATTATCAATTATCCATACTCTTCATAGATTTATAAGAGTGGTGGGTAATCAGATATTCTACTTTATCATTACTATTTCAATTTTCATTTCTCCAAAAACATTCCAATTGATTATTCAGAGTGCTAAGTAAAGTGAATTTAAAATCATTAAAATATTCAACATTATTCAATTTATCTGGTCACATGAGGTATACTATTATCACCTGATGCCTGAAAAAATTGAAACTTCATCAAATATATTCCCTCTATTTTAAAAGGGATATATTTGTGGGCCTCAATATTTTATTATATGACAAGCACTTTCCAATGAGGATTGCAATGTGAACCTGATGTGAACTCAACAAGTGCTTTGGATTAGTTTGGTATTCAACCCCGTTAATTCCAAAGCCACTGTGTTGGATATATAGTATTATTATGGGCCATTCCAACCCACTCCGCACCAAAGCTCGGGCCCACCAATACAATAGTAGGAATGCTGTTGTGGACCCTATGTGAACATGCTGGTTCCAATGAGTCACTGAGTGTGTGTGTTGACACCAGCCATTCCAAAGCCCTTAATAGCTAATATAGGCTGACACTACACAATGAACTTGGTGGTCAGCAAGGCGAATCATGAATCAAGAGTGCTGATGTGGAACCTATGTGAACAAGTCCTTCATATCAGTGTGGTCAAAACACGATTCCAAAGCCTCATCAGTCTGTTGCTACATGGGTTCAAGATAGATCAATCAAACATCCCTCCCCCCCCCTTATTCCAATGTCCCTCCCCCCCCCAGGCCAGGGCAGGCCAATGCAAAGGTAGTGCATGCTGATGTGGAGTCGATGTGAACATGCCAGTTCCAATGAGTGTTTCATTCCAACATCCTCCCCCCCCCCATTCCAACGTCCCCACCCCCAGGCCAGGATAGGCCAATGCAAAGATAGTGCATACTGATGTGGAGTCCACCCTATGTGAACATGCCAGTTCCAATGTGTGTGTGCGTCAACCCAAGCCATTCCAAAGCCCCCAGAGCTAATATCGGCTGACACAACACGCGTTTGTATTCTACACACCAAAGTTCCCATCACCAAAAAAAAAAAAAAATCAACCACGTTTCAAGTTACTGAAAATCTTCAACAACTTAGCAATAGGCTGACACAACACGTGTTTATACTCTACACACCAAAGTTCCCATCACCAAGAAAAACACAACTGCTTAACAAGATACTGAAAATCTTCAACAAATTAACCTCGTTACTCAAATACTCAACATGCCTGCTCAATCTACCCAATCGGCCTCAGTCAATCAAGCTGGATACGGTAGCGATGTATCGGAGGGTCAAAATCGACGAACTTCCAGAGTCACAACACCAGTGAAGAGACCTGGTATGATTCAGCCCTCATCTGATTCACGACGTTCCATAGGCCATCCAACCAATATCGTCACCATCACCAACAATCCAACAAAAAAACGAAAAAATGTCCCTCTGACTCTGAAACCGAATCACAAATCACACCAATTGCTTCCAAGAAAAGGGCAAGAAGGCTGCAAAGAACCCACCCACTTGCTCTCAATCAACCATCGACCCCAGCTCATCCCAGGTCATCGATCTTGCTCAAGACTCAGATGAGGAAAACGCCAAAGTCAAACATAAACGTCAAAGGAAGAATCCAGAGTTTGATGACATCAAGAGCTTCTTTTCTGAACCATATCGTCGCAAGGGGATGTAAGTAAAATATCCATGATTAAATCTTTATTAGACATATTTTTTGGGATATATTCTGATTTACTTGTCTTATGGCAGCCTGATAATAAGCCACCAGGTACTTATAAATGTTTGGGTGCAAGAAAGATGTCCGTGTATCTGGAAGCAGCCTGTCCAATCTTAGGACCCATCGTGATGGCTCTCGTCAAACTGGAAGGGTTTCAGATGGATGCCCACAACGTCAAAAAGCAATCGACCAGGTGCCAAGCTTCCTCCCACTTCTTTGCAGCAAAGTAAAAACAAGTCAGAGACCAAAGACGGATCAATTGCTAGTCACTTCAACAAAGCAGAAAAGTTTGATAACGAAACTCTCAATAACATCCTATCTTTGTGGCTATTACGTCAAGCAATCCCATGGAACCGTATTGAAGACCCCTATCTTCGAGCTGCCTTTCACTACTGTGAACCTGGATCGACTTTGTTTAAACGGAAATGGGCTGCAACCTCTGGGCGTGTCATATATTTGGACTTACAAGAGGCAATGCTCAATCGCTTGAAAGTATGTTACTCTTTTCATTTCTAAAAGTTTTGATTGAGATTTAATGATTGTCTTCCAACAGGCCACCAATAGCAAGTTTACCCTAATCCATGACGTGTGGACAACCAAAGGAAACCGCTTTGGGTTCATCGGTGCATCGGTCTCTTTTATCGATAATGATTGGAATTACATTGTTCAACATCTTTCTCTAAGTTGGTTGCATGCACCACAAAGGACTTGTTGGCAGAGCCGATAGTCAAT
>SMGU01009321.1:0-14928 GCA_004348175.1 Puccinia novopanici
TTTGTAGACACTTAGCCTGCAGGTTAGCAAACCCAGGTTAGTCTGGGCCTAATGCAGTTGCCTTGATTGGTTAAGTAGCCTTCACCTGCCCACTTAACCCACCAAATTCTGATGGCCTCAGTTCAAGTAGTGAAGCCGTTCAGGTTTGCCAAGGTCCAAGTTCAGAAACGACATTCTTTGCTAACTTCTGCTCCAGTCCCATCCTTTCAATTTTCGCCAAGAGGCCGACAATGCAAGAAACTCTCCTAGGCCTTGAAGTTCAAAGTCACCTTTTTTTTTTTTGAAGCACGGGGGGGGGGTCTTTGGAGCATTTCAGGGTCAACGGGGTGGCATCGCTGTGAATCAGATTGCGCAGTTGACTAGCAATATTGCGGTTTGTGCCAGGAACACCAGAAGCAAAGGGACTTATCATTTAGCAATTACACCAGTTACATTTTAGCCTAGCCACATAGAAGAGGATCCGCCAGTAAAAAGAAGAATGTTAGAAGTTTTTGCTAAGTATTTGGCTAGCTCAAGTGCTCTTCTGTTTTGGTACAATGGCCAGAGTCTTGGTGACACATATGTGGGACAAGCCTTGATGTTGCATTGGGTTGATTTGTTTCAAAGTTTGAGCTCGAGTGAGAATGGGTTCAGTGCGGTGCTTCAGGATTGATTCTTTGAGCATGGCCCCCTTGTGCTCGCTGAGTAAGGCTCTTAGAGCAGCTGCTTGATCAAGCGTGCGGGAAGAACCCTTTTGAGTTACATCGGATCGAAGCCCCGCCATCTCTGTTTTGTCTTGAAGTGAGGAAATAGCCGCCTTCTGTTGGCAAATTCGAAGATGCATTTTTTCGAGGTCTATGATGTACTGAGTCAAGCCAAGAGTTATGCAACGTATACATCGGTTGATCATGTCTAAGGAAGGGGTCCTGTAGAATCAGAAAGTCAGTTAGCATGAGTAAACTGGAACCATACCACAGCCAAGCACTGACTGCATCCTATTCCTGGACGACTTGGCCTCTCGATGTCGAGACTCAAAAGACTGGATAACTTCGGACATTTGCGAAATACCATGTTTTACATCCTATGGCAGTAACGAGTAAGACGGTCAGTATGTAAAAGCAAACTCCAAGCAATCTCATGAACACCGTTTACTCTAATGAGGCGTCGCATGTCTTTTTGATGACCAAGTTGAACAGGTCCCAGTTGCCTGGACCGTATGACTTGCGAAAAGCCAGGATCGTTCCGCAACCGCCAAAGTCGTTTGATTTCGTCTAGTTTGATGTCACCTAAAGAAAAAAGTATCGCTGTCAGGTCCAATCACAAAGACTGAGTGAGATAAAGTTAGCGTACCTTTTATCGTAGTACCTCCAAAGTCGTAAGGGCCTGGCGCCGTATCTCGTACTCCGCCTTTCTTCGCTTAGCAAGTTCCGCAAAGTGCTGAATAAAATGATACAGTTGCGGCAAGTCTCCGAATAGCCATTTTTGGACCTGCGATAGATCTGCAATACCCGGTGTGTGTTGCAATGTTTTGTGACATTCCTCGAAAAAGCGATGACAAACTAAGGCAACCGGAGCCAGCTAGAACGGCATAACAAGAAAGCGTGAAGTTTAGGAGGAGTACAAGTGGATTTGGTGTTATTTTGAAACTAAGACTTACACATTCTATCTCTGATGTTATCGAATCAGTCAATCTCAATAAAGCTTCGCTCAACTCTTTTCCCTTAAATCCAGGAAAGTTTTCACTGGAGTTGACAATTACTGATGGGACACTTGAGGGAGACAAGTATGTCATGGGGGCTGTCAATTCTGGTCGTGTCATCAAAAAGGTGGTTTTGCGGGCTCCAATTCTTCAGGCGCTGGCGGCTTTGGCTTTTCTTCAAGCGCTGGTGGCATTGGTTCTTTTGTAGGCGCTGGTGGCACCGGTATTTTTGCAGGCGTTGCAGCACCAGTATTGTTGCAGGCGTTTGTGGCAGCGGTTCTTTTGAAGGCGCTGGTGGCACCGTCCCTCTTATATTTGTTGGTGGCGACGGTCCTTTTGCAGGCGTGGGTTTTTCCTCAGGCGCTGATGACGCATATTCTTTTGCAGGCGTTGATCGCACCGATGTTTTTCCTGGAGTTGGTGGAACTTGTTCTTTATGGGTATTGGCTTTTCCTTAGGCGCTGGTGGGTCCGGTTGTTGTTTAGGCGTTGATGGCGTTAGCTCTTTTACGGGAGTTGGTTGCACTAATGCTTTTGCCGGTGTGGACGGTACCAATTTTCTGACATCTTTTTCAACCGTTGGTGACTTCGGCTCGTTGGCAAGTGCTGACGGCTCCGGTTCCTTTGCAGGTGCTGACGGGTCCGGGTCGTTTGCAAATATAGGCGGCTCCGGCTCTTTTGCAGGCGCTGATGGCTGCGGAGTTTTTTCTGGCGCTGACGACTCAGGTTCTTGCTCAGGTGTTGGTGGCTCTGTATCGTTTACAAGCGCTGGCGGCTCCGTTTTTCTTCGGGCGTTGACGACTCAACTTTATTGACGGGCGCTGACGGCACCGGCTCTTCTTCAGACACTGGCGACTCCTGCTTTTCTTCAAGTGTTGAAGGCTCGTGTTCTTCGGGCGTTGGCGTCTCCAGTTGTTGGGCAAGCGCTGGCAGCTCCGGTTCCTTGTCAGGTGTCGGGGGTTCCGGTTCTACTTGAGGCATGAGTGGTTCTGACTCCTTTGAAGGCGCTGAAGGCTCCGATTCCTTGGTAGGCGCTGGCACTGGCGGCCTCGGTATTTCTTTAAGCGCTTGGGGTTCTGCCAGCTCCTCATGTGCATCCTTGTGGCAAGCTTCCTCTTTTGAAGACGCAAAAGACTCCGGTTCCTTGAAAGGCGCTAGCTGCCCCAGTTCTTTTGCAAGCGTTTGGGATCCTGCCAACTCCTCATGTACATCCTCTTGGCTAGCTTCTGACACATCAAGACCGCTGACCTCTAGCTCATCGTATGAATTGGCCTCTGAGCTACCAGCATCGCTCTCTGACTCCGTATTTTCCTCCTCTGATTGCACGAGTTCATCATTTGACTGAATGTCATCATTTTCCGAATCCACCTCTCCATCTTCTGATTGAGTAGCCTCATTTTCTGATTCATCTTCCCTACTGGATTGAGATTCCACATCTTCGTTATCCGAATAGTCATCTTCTTTGCTAATTGATCGAGCATTATCGTCTTTTCGTGGAGATAATTCGTCTTTTTTCGGTTGGCTATCCGTGTGCTCTAGCGGAATCTCGGGAGGGGGCTTCAGTGGTATCGGGGAATTATGAGGTGACGAGGAGGTAAAAGACTTCGGGGAGGTAGGTGGCGGCGTGGTGAAAGACGTCAAAGACATGGGGGGCGGCGTGGAGGAAGGCGGTTGCACAGACGTTTGCGGTGGTGTCGAGGTGAGCGGTGTGAATGAAGGTGACGTCGAGGAAAGTGGACCCGATGGCGCAAAGAGCAAAGAGCGAGCTGGAGGAGGTTGTTTGAAACCACCAAAGCCAAAAGAGACAGACCGAACAGACTGAGTAGGAGGGGTCATCGGCGCTTGAGAACCGAGTTGGTCGGAACGTATTGTCACGTTAATCTTCGATGCTGGTTTTTCCAAGGATAGGGAATCGAGAGCATTAACGCTGAGGTCTGAAGGCTCAACTGCCGTTTCAAGGACAGAACTAGAGGTTTGATTTGATTGGGACACGCCAATGTCTTCAGTAGTAGCAGGCAAGGGTGAACTGGAACCCGATCCGGCTGATTGAGGTCTGGGATCGTCATCGTTCTCCTCATTATATTCGGTGACCCGTGGCTGGAAGCTCGGTAAAGCGGTAGTGGTTGTAGTTGGTTGCTTAAAGAAGCTTGAACCCTGAGATTTTGCGAACTCATTCACCGACTTGGTAGGGCTAGATGAAGCTTGTATAAACAAGTTGCTGTCGTGACTCTCTGTTTGAATCGAAAAAAAATGAGTAGACAAAACGCGAATTTGGTTGATGCAGAGTGACTCACGAGAATTTTTGGCGCCTCCTGCTTTAACGCTTGGAGGAGTATCAAGTACGTTGGTGCTGGGAGTTGCGGTATTACCAGTCAGGAAGCTTGCCTGAGTGCTTGTGTTGGTAAATTGAGCAAATCCACCGGAGGCTGCGAATTTCGAGTTGGCAGAAGAGTTTGCAAAAGCACCAAATCCGGCATTACTGGGTGCAGTTGAGGCTCCAACCTCGCGGGGCTTGTCGGAACCTCCTGCGTCAGCGCTTGGAGGATTATCAAATACGTTGGTGCTACTACCTGCGGTATCGCCAGTCAAGAAGCTTGCCTGGTTACTTGTGTTGGTAAATTGTGCAAATCCACCGGATGCTGAGAGTTCGGATTTGGTGGAAGCGTTTGCGAAAGCAGCGAATCCGGAGCTACTGGGTGCAGTTGAGCCTCCGGAAGAGTTTGCGAAAGCAGCAAATCCAGCGTTACTGGATTTCGTTGAGTCTTCAAGGTTCGGTTGAGTATGGTTAGCCGAGTCCCCAGAGCTGGTATTGCCTACAGAAAAGGCAGATTTTCCAAAGGCTGTGGATGCACTCGAGAAGGCCGGTTTTCCAAACCCACTGGGCTGCCCAAAAGCCGACGCTGGGTTTGAAAAGGCCACCTTTCCAAACGCACTTGGTTGTCCAAAAGGGGAGACTTGGGCTGAAGAAGATTGTACCGCGTTTCCAAAGGCACTCGCGTTTCCAAAGGCACTCGCGTTTCCAAAGGCACCCGCGTTTCCAAAGGCACCCGCGTTTCCAAAGGCACTCGCGTTTCCGAAGGCCGATACTGGGTTTGCCGAAGTTGAGCCTCCAAACGAACTTGGTTTTCCGAATGCCGTCACTGTTGCCGAGGGAGCGGGGTTTCCAAATCCACTAGGCTTTCCAAAAGCAGACACTTGGCTTGTGGTGGCTAGACTGTTTCCGAGGGATGACTGACTAAAGGCGTTTGCCTGGCTGGATGCGGCTGATCCCGAGGCGGCTTCGCTATGGGTTTGGGAGGATTGGCCAAAGGCAGTCGCTGAACTGGAGGTAGCAAAATTGCCGAATCCAGAGGAGTGTGACGCAGCTGACGCTTGAGGAATAACATTAGAAGAGGCTGAAGCATTTCCGGAATTCAGCGGCTTTGAAGGTTGGGGTGCTTCTTGCAGGCTCTCTTCCGCGACGGTTGATATGTCACTGTAGTCAGAGATTTCGTTCCACACTTTCACATCATCAGGTAATTCAGGATCAGAGACTAGCAGTTTCCAGAGACTCAGTACGCCGTCCGTGGTATAGCACCACAGCAGAGGAATTTTTTCACGGGTGCAGTAGCTAATGGCGGTCCCCAGGGGAGCCGAGGGGGAGTAGTCGTCTTCTGCAACGGGAATCTCTGGCCGTCCTTCTTCTAGATCCAGGAAAAATGGCTTGTCCGTCGTGTCATATCCCAGCAGTGTGAGTGCAGTGCTATTAGAGAAAGACGATATCACAATGTGTTTCCAATTGGTCTGGGGATTGACCGAAACGGCAGCAGTCAAGAGCTCGGGAGGAAGGCTTGTATCACCGTCTGGGGTAATGGCGTCAACCACTCTAGTAAAGGTGCATGCCGGGGACTCGGATTGCTTAGGTACGTGGAGACAGTAAGTTTCATTCATGTCGTCAGACTGATCCGCGGGTGTAGTGAAGCTGACGAGATAATTCTTCTGATCAAGCCATTTGATATGCAAAACTGAAAAAAAAAATCGCCGTTCATGTCAGCTTTGCTCAAGAAATGTATTCAATTTGAAATGACTTCACCTGAAAGGCGTTCTTTCTCTACAAGAGCCGGAGGGTCAATCTTGCCTTTGCTTATGCCATCGTGAGTTAGGAATTCGAGTCGGCCGTCACTGTAACCAACAAAGAGGCGCTTGCCCATCGGACTCCACTCTGCTGCGGTGACGAGTTGGCTGGTCCAATAAGTCTTTTCAGTGTCATAACAATCTATCACTTTGATGGTCCCATCTTGGTAAACTGCAACTATCACGCCGCAGAGTGGACCACCCTTGCTGGGGTTCGGGAGGAGCACCTTCAAAGGAACATTCGAGGCGGAATGGATAGACCTCAGGGGCGAAGTGCTTCTGTTATGGACCAAGTTGTATAATGAGAAAATATGCAGCGAGCCATTTGAGGTGGCCACAAGGAGTAGTCGATCCCATGCGGCGAAGGCAACATGAGTGACAAACACTGAGGGGTCGGGGCAAAGTTGGAGAGTGGGCACGAGTAAGGCTTGCGCATGTTCTTGGATGTTGAAGGGGGTGGTCGAGTGCGGTTCTGCTTGGGCGATCGCGGATTGCAAGTCATCCAGACGAGTTAGAAGAAATGCTGGATGCGAAGCTGAATCCAGACTGGATGAAGTAACGACGACTGCCCATCCAAATACGTTGGAGATTGCAAACAACGAGAAGTAGTTCTTCGGTAACGGCGCCAGAGCCGAGGAAACACGCAAGTGGGTGCCAGGCCTGTAAGGGCTCAACGATATGGTCCCCTGGCACACACATCCAACGAGTCAGCATCGAAGAAGTAATCAAGAAAGAAAGGAAAGCTCAACCTGAACATCCTGCGTGTCTACCTCCATCGCGAGCTTAAGCAAGCACCGTAGCTGTGATGGTTTTTGAGCAGTCGACTCGAAAAAAAAAAACAATGGGAGTGTCCTCTCCAGTTTTGTCAGGCGCGTCGCAGAGCATGTCACAGCCCTCACCAAGCTGTCACAAGAAAAGCGCAGTCAGCATTTTTCATAGAGCCAATAGCGCGCAGTAACAGAGCCAGCTGGAGGCTGGTCAGATCCCACCACGCCACAATCCTGATGAATAAGGTTTAACTCAAAATTCTGATGAGGAAAAAATGGAACACTTTGAATAGATCTGTGATGTGGATAGTTTTTTGACAATTCTTCCAGGCCACTATAAAACTTTAATAAGCCATTGGAATGATGGAATTGAACTGATTCATACCTTTTCAAACATTGAATCAAGCTCATTTTCTACATAAATTTTTGAGAAGATGAAATGGATGAGAGAATGTGAGTCTGTGCCTCTAGAGTGACAACAGAACACAAGGATGGGTGTTTATTGAGTTGTATTTCAAGGTAAAATTAACTACAATAAACAGGCTGGAAGAATGGGAATCTTTAAGCTGTGTAATCACTAGTCTCGTCTGGAAGAGTCAACAGAGGTTCTTGGTAAGAATTGAATGTTTTGAATAATCAGTCCAAATTTGTTAGGCTTGTAGCCTAGGCTGTACGGTTGTTGTCCCCACATTTGAAAAAGTGCATGCCAGCAGGCGCCTTCATGGCCCCCCAAGGGTGCACGCCTTTGGCTGGCGCAATGGAGGCATGCCAAAGCATTGTGAGAACTCATTTTGGGATGGGTGGCAGTCCTGCAAGGGAGAAATAACAGAGTTGATATTTCAAGTATTTATGAAGTAAAGCAATTGATACAGGTGGTTTGAAAGACCTGCCCCTCCATGTACTACACAAGAGCTAACACAAAAAAATTATTTATTTATTGTGGAAAACTATGTGTAGCATTCTCTAATCAGAATTAGATCAACTTCTCCTTATATGCTGTTATAACAAGCTCTTAGAGTGGAAAAGGGTTAGTGGATGATTTGGGGATAAAAGATATTCATACTAGTTGACACTGATGGAAGTGCCAGAATATTTTTAGAATATAATTGAGTGGAGTAGAAAAGTGAGTTGTTTTTAGGGGCTTGGAGAAATGAATCCCAATATTTGGAGGTCTGACTCCCAGACCTTTGTTTTGGGAGTTCTTTCTCCAAAATAACCATCTCCCGCTCCCATTTGGGAGTCGGGGACTGTGTAAAAAAGAATAATCTGGGCCGCAGGAGTTGGCACTCCAATTCCCACAACAATCCGCAGGAGTTCAAAGATTAATTCCAACCAGCAGCATGTTGCAGGAGTTTGGAGATTAATTCTGACCAGCAGCACTTTGCGGCACCAATCAAGAACAAGCCCTCATCAACTCTGTCACCTCAGCCTTTCCAAATTCCACTCATCTTTTCTGAAATTGGCACATCCAGAAAAATATAGTCACCAACACTTCCAAACTGATCAAGAACAAATCTAAAGAAGGTGAAATAATTTATGCCTGGAACAAATTGATTCAATTTCACAGCCAATCCAATTTTCACAATGGATTTCAAAAACTTGCTTCAAAATAGGGCCCTAAATCTGAAGAATAAATCCACTCAAATTGGCTACCAGTGGCAGAAAAATATTCAAATGCTTGGACTAGATCAATTCTTCACTTTGACCATTGTACCACTTCACAAATGGAATCTGCTCACTTCTTCATCAAATCTTGATTGCTTGGCCCCAACCACTCCTTCACTGATGTCATCAAGATTATAATCAATGCCCTGGAAGCTCAATCTCATGAAATCTCTGCCTGCTACCACCAACAAAAGATTAATTCTCTCAAATATATTGGGAAAATCCTCCACAATTGCCATCATGAAAGAGACTCTTGCAATGGCTGCCACCATATACGGACAGGAATTCCTTGTAAGCACCAGTTTGCCAAATTAATTGGTTGTGGGAAAAAGGTTCAGCCAGAGGAATTCCATGAGAAGTGGCATATGAAGATGAGTCTCATTGTTTTTCATATGTTTTTTTATTTTATTTTATCTATTTTTTGGGTGGTGGAATTTTGGAGTTGGCGCTCCAATTATGGAAAAAAAATAATTTGGGAGTCCTTGGGAGTTGGCACTCCAATTTTGATAGCAAAAAAATTAATTTAGGAGTTGTCTGAGAGTTGGTGCTCTAATTTTAATGGCCAAAACAATTTCTTGGGAGTTGGCACTGATTTTTTTTTTTTAAAAAAAAAAAAATATGTACACAACCAGGGTCTCCGCCAATTCAAACTCAATCCTGAAAGCAAGACTGAAGAACAAATGGAGAAGATTAAAGAAAGGCTACTCAAAATCCACCCATCCCAACATGCCATCCAACTTTCAGCCATCTCATGCCTCCTTGAAGGATCTGGAACTTTGATTGAACTCAAGCTTCCCAAAGGATCAATCAAAGGGTGTGGAAGACCCAAAGGCACCCCAAACAAAACCAAAAGCACAACCTGAGACCCCTCACTGGAAGAAAAACTCAATCAACTGCCTGCATTTGAGATGCAACTTGCCTTTGTGCACAAAGGCAACTTGGATGTCAACTGCAGGCAGTTGATTAAGTTTTTCTTGCAGTGTGATGATTGAGTGTATATCTTCTTGGTACCACATGCAAATTGGTGTGGTCAGGATGTGCCACTTGCTTTGAAGGCCAGAAAATGCTTGTTCAATGTCCTTCTGGAAAGCCTCCTGCGTAGTATTGAAGTGTTTGGTTTCCATGTCCAAGGGATTTGGAATCGATTTGATGAATGTTTCCAAGTATGGATAAATCCCATTGCAGAGGTAACAGCTTGAGTGATTTTTTTTTTTATCTTGTAGGTGATGGTAGACAATTTACTGTTCAAATAATTGTCAAGGAGAGGAGGTTGATCAAGTATGTTGAGGTCATTATTTGTCCCCGGCATGCCAAAAAAGGTATTCCAGATCCATTGATTCTTGGTGGACAAAGATTTGAGAACAATTGTCAGCTCTTTCTCCTTGCCTGTGAACTGGCCAACCCAAGCAGTTGGAAAGTTCTTCCAGCCTACATGCATGCAATCCAGGCTGCTTGCGCAGCCTGGAAAGCCTCTGGATGCATTCTCTTCAAGGATTGCTTTTAGGTCATTATTTGTTGGTTGTTGCAGATATTTTCAACTGTAGATGTTGACAACAGAGGATGTAAATATCTTGAGAGTCTAGAAGGCTGTGGTTTCACCAATCCAAGCCTGTTCCATTGGAGGCCACACCATATCCAAGATGCCGCAATGCACATGTGACTTTGAGAGGAGTGGATCAAGGTCCCATGTTTCCATTAAAATCCTGCAATACCAAAAAAAAAAAGAAATCATTGCTGTTTCATTCAAGGAGAAAAATCCTTACAGGTTTTTGAATGAAATAAGTTGTAGAGTTTTTGGGGAGCGTACCATAGCTTGTGCAGAATTTTTTGTTTCCCTTTTTTTTTGGCAGAAATCAATTCTGGCCAAAAACACATACCACATGCATCAGTTTTTGCCAAAATCCCAGAAATCATTTTAGCAAATATCCACCGGTTTTTGAAAACACCCCCCCCCCTGTTTTCAAAAACTGTTCAACACTTTTCACCAGATATCATATATCATGATACTTGATTCAAACCTCCTAGAAGAAGACATCCTACCACCCCCACTCCATTTTCCCCCCCTTCACCCACCAGCTCCAGCTCAAAATACTCCACCAGCAACAATGCCAACATTGAAGAAAAAACAAGCTGCTAGCAAGGACCCTCCAAACACAACAAAAGGCCAATCCGCCACTCCAAAAGCACCATTGAATGCATCTTCTCAGCCAACCAACAATGATGGGAAAAATCCTCACATGTGGTCTAGCGCTAAGAAGGAAAAACTTCTTCAGCTCATTGCCATTGTGGGCCTCCTGTGGGACAAATAATAATATTTGGTAAAGATACTCTGAGGGCGATATCAATTGCTTAACTATTTAAAAGCTATTACAACTGACGGGTGGTTTGAAATACCTGCCCCTCTAATAGTACTACACAAATATAAGGAATCTTGAATCAATATTTAAATAAAGATGGCAGATTACAAGACAGAGTTACTATGTATAGTAGCCTCTATCAGACTTAGATCACCCTAAACAACATTCTTGCAGACCTAATACAACTTCTGATTATGGATAAATAATCCAGTGGGATTGATTTATGTGAAAGGATAACCTCAAGCCTAATACTAATACCAATACTCCTACTACACTAAAGACTATAGATGCCACCACTAGCTAATGTTTTACTAATGATGAACTGTTGTTGACAAAGTTTTTGATGACTAATTGCTCTAGAATGTGTTGTTAGAGCCCTTAAATCACTTGTAACCTCCTAGTTCTGTTGATACTACTACTCACTGCAAGAAAAACTTGCACAACTGCCTGAAGTTGACATGCAAGTTGCCTTTGTACACAAAGGCAAGTTGGATGTCAACTGTAGGCAGTTGTGTGAGTTTTTATTGCAGTGACTGCTACTATGATGCCTATTTTGTTACTAATAATTGTTATGGATGTACTACTACTGTTATAAATGTTGTAATACCCTTACTAATACCTTATAGAAGAAACTAATGCTCAACAAACCACTACCAATCACCCTTACAGGGGAAAATCTTGTAACTAGACTACTACTACTACTAACTAACCACTAACAAACACTACTAACTGGTAGAACAGGACAGACTCTCCTAGGCCGGTGGGGAAAAGGGAATCTGGCTGGGAGAGGCCCTTCTTTTATATTGAAGAGTGAGGGATTTTTGCTGCAGGGGAACTCCTTGCAGGGGATCTCATCTGCACAGCATTGTGTGATCTGTTGCCATATCACCCAAGCCATAATCCAGATTCTTCCATGCATGATTGAACAAGGGCTGTGCAAGCCCTGCAGCCACTTGCATATATTGCTGTGCTGTCACTGCATTGCCACCAAACATTCCATGCACAATGCAATAAATGCTGTGCAACCCTGCAGCCACTTGTGTATATTGTGCATATATTGCGGATATATTGCTGCACTGCCACCAAACATTGCATGCACAATGCAATAAAGGCTGTGAAGCCCTGCATGTGCCTGCATAAATTAATATGCAGACTGATAAGCTGCCTCCATACAATCTCCATCCAGGATTTGGGGGTCTGGGCCTCTCCTCCCATTGATCCTTCCTGCCCCCTCCCACCATTAATATCCCTGCCTTCTGCTCCTCCAACACTGTAACCCATAGTAACTGTCTGGTGTATTTACTACTACACAATAAACTCCTCCTCTTGTAATGAATACCTTGTACTCCCTTCCACTCTAGCCTTTCCACTGCATGTAATAACACATAATAACATCCCTCCTCTTGTAATTAGTGCCTTGTAATCCCTTCCACTATAGACTGTCCACCATATGTAACACTACATAATAAATTCCTTCTCTTGTAATGAATGTCTTGTGCATGTAACTATGCTATCACAACACCTCTACAATGTGCTTTTGGCATTGTAACACAAATGGAACACCACACCATCAAAATCTCAGCTGGTCACGCCACCAATAATGGTAATCATAAAAAGGAAGGTTGGACAAATGTAATGAATTCGCTGAACAAAGCCT
The DNA here is from genome assembly GCA_004348175.1 of Puccinia novopanici. Classification (NCBI taxonomy): domain Eukaryota; kingdom Fungi; phylum Basidiomycota; class Pucciniomycetes; order Pucciniales; family Pucciniaceae; genus Puccinia; species Puccinia novopanici. Next base: position 12,237 of record SMGU01009321.1, read on the forward strand.
ACAACTTGACCCTCAGCCGTGAACAAATCAAAAATCAAAAAAAATTTATCTGCAATCTTTTTTTCAACTACAAATTCCTCTGCAACCAGTCCAGGTTTGGCTGGGACGATGAGAAGTTTATGGTCACCGCAGATCCCAAGGCATGGGATGAGCTCATTCAAGCTCACCTGCAAAGGGATTTTTCAAAATTAAAATATAAATCATTTCCTTTGTATGACCTGGCTGAATGTGTGTTCACTGGAACATTTTCAACAGGTGAAGTGGCCAATCGACTTGTCCCCCTGACCAAAGAATCAGCTGCAGGCCAAAAAAATAAAATAAAGAAGCAACTGGTGCTATCATCTTCATCTGAGGATGACAGCAAAGATTATCATAAAGCCACTTACGATTCGGTTCCAAAGTCTTTGGACTCCGCTTCAACCAAACAATTCTGAGAAATGAAAGCATTAGTTGTGACAAAATCAATTGATGGCTTGATTGGTGCCATAAACAAAGCCAGCAGCAATCTTGCTCCAATTTCAATGACTGCCTCCCCCTTGGTCACTCATGAATCTCTCTTGGCTCAAGCATTGGAATCTCTGGCAGTTCTCTTTCTGAACAAGGTCAATGACGAGAAGTACATCAGCTATTTGTTTGTTCTTGAGGATGAAAAAAAGCGGTGACCTATCTATCATTTGTGAAGACATCCACCAAAAATATTACTCAAATGTGGCTTGAGAAGGAATTTGGAGGAAGATGAGGGGTTTTTTTTTCTGTCTTGTCTATGTCAAAATCTTCTTTCTTCTGTCTCTTTTTCAAATCTATTTCTTTTCCTTTTCCTTTTTATCATCTACACCTTGTTGGTCAAATAATTGTATAAAGTTCCAAACACAAGCAATTGCGTATATCAATTGAACTTGTTTGGGTAATTTGAGTTCTGGTTCTGTTTTGAGGATTTGAAATCACTTCTTGAGCACACCAAATAAACACTCCACAATGTTTTGAAGTGATGCATGGTGTAAGTTTTATAACTCCTTGTAGTTCGACAGGCAAAGACCAGCGCCCGCTGCTTGCTCCTTCAAATGGTAGCAAACTGCTTGGTAAGGGGTCATGAGTCCTTTTTGCAACCCATAACCTGCATCCACAATGAAACACTTGGGATCAGTTATTTTCAATCCTTTTGAGTTTGCATCATTGTATACGCATGTATCATGGGTGCTTCCTTCCCACCTGGCAAGAATGTAAACAAATTCAAATCAAAAATTCACTGTGGCGAGGATATTCTGAGAGATAATATTCTTCCTTGATTGCCATGATGCCTGCATGTTAGCGGGAACATGAGCTGGAATTAAGATGCCGTTGAGTGCCCCTAGACAATTCTTGAATGGTTTGAATTTCACATTGCAGGTGATGTGATTTGGAAGGGCTGTTGTTGTCAAGGAGTACTTGACATATTGGGGATATAAGGAGTTCAGCGACTCAATTACTAGAGCAAATTATCTAAGATGCAGCTTATCAGTGCTCAGATAAAACAAAAAGCTTCATTCCTAGAGTATAAAGAAAGAACAATAAATACCTGTTTGCTGTGTATAAACCGCAACGGAACTTGACAGTGGTTTGTTGCATTGAGTTGTTATATTAATTGGATAATGTCCAGGAACATGAGCACCTGTTCTTTGACAGATACCAAACGGCCATCTTTGAGTAAATCTTCCCTGTGAAAAATCTTTACTAGCTCGTCAAAAGTCAGTTACTCAAGTCCAGTGATTTCACAAAAGAGGTCTGGTCGGGCTGTGCCCAGTAGAAACCTTACATATTTTGCTTTGCCACCATCAACATAGTATGGTGTGCCTTCTTTGTGGAAATAGTCCATCACTGTCAGCTATGTGTATGAAACTAGGGAGATCCAATGGATATGCCTAGTACTAGCACTGTGCTGAAATTATTAAAAGAAGAGATGGCTCTCAATCTACCTAGGGTATTGCTACTCTAGTTAAACTAATTTACCCTTGTGGCCCAATCAAGGATGGCTTAAGGTAGGAGATACCTCTTTAAGATCAACTTACTTGGTATACAAGTGAAGAAGATAGAGGTGACAGCTGAGCTGTGCTTATATCAAAATAACAACAGAGTTTTTAAAAGTAGCTGGCAAGCACTTAAGCTGATTGGTTGCTTGTCAGAGGTGGTGGTCTTGCTGCAACTACTTTTAAGGATCAAAGAGAAAGCTTTTAAATGGGGCTTTTAATAAGACTAACTATTGTTCCAGTGGTAAAAAGTTATGGTGATGGGGAGATGGAAACACTACTCTAAAAGTAGGAGGAGGGAATTCACTGCACTTACTATTATATGCTGGGGTGAATCACTGAGGATCAATCTCAAGGCCAAAGAGGCCACCTTTTATATTCTTTAGGTCTCTCAGGGAGAGCTTATGGTGTATCACACCATTCTTACATCAAATGATGCCATAATGGTGTCATCTTGCACCATAATAGCTCAATTGAGTACTTCCATTCATTCTATGTCCCCATGACATCATGCATGCATTGTTATAACCAATTGCCGCATGTGTCAACTTATTTTGAAATAGAATGACTTGGGAATAGTTCTCACAGACTGTACAAGTGGAACTTTCTCAGGTTGCTCTAACCTCAATTTATATTACTATTGAAATTATACTACAATATAATTGTGTACAATTGGAATTGTATTATAA
>SMGU01009328.1:0-15079 GCA_004348175.1 Puccinia novopanici
ATTGTAATGCAAATAGAACACCAAAACGTAGTGGGAATAACTGGTTCTTACCAAATGCAGAAAAAATTCCATGGAATCCAACCAGGCCTATTTGATGAGTAGTAGAAATAGAATCGGCACATCCTAAAATGCAAGATGCCATAAAAGAATTGGCAGGGTAAAGACCAAACCAAAAAATTACTCCAGTAATCATCAATACTTCTTCAAAAACAATTAACTAGGACCCACCAGTGTGGGGAGAAGATACATTTTTGGAAATCCATGCAGTAACAAGATCTGAAGCTCAGAAGGGGAGACAAGATGCTTGAATCCAATCCCAAGAACTGGACAAAATTATAGAGGTTGAACAGGAAGAAGGCATTCCAGGTGTACTAGGGCAAGAGAGATCAGGAAGAGTCTGGAGAAATGAAAAATCACCAAATATTTCAAAGGCCACCAGTCAAGAAGATTACTTGTTAGATGATTTGGATAACATGAAGATACCAACAAACTTCTGTCAAGTTACAGATATATCACCAACCTACACAGAGCAAGTTATTGCAAGTATTCAAGAAAGGCTTCCTTGTAAGAATATGGCAACCTACATAGGTAAAACTGAGACCAGGAGTGCGGCAGCAATGACAATTGATGAGGACAACAATCATGATCCATGTTTTTACAGCTGTGCCTTAGGATATGTTACCACTGAGATTGAAAGAGACAAGGTGGAATTCATGGTGGATTCAGGCTCAATTGTCCATGCTATACTGAGTTCAGTTGTGGAGAATTTAGATCTAAAACTAGTGCAAGTAAGTATTCTAATGAGGGGTTTAGGCAGTGCTAGGTGTAACTTCAATGGAGTAGCAAAAAATTTCAAGTAGATATAGGAGAATTCTCTTGTCCAGATCAGCTGTTTGTTTCACCTAAAACACAGGACTGAATTCTGGGATGGCTACTTATTTTTGACTACAGATGTAAATTTCACTGCCAAAAAACTGGTCAGTTCCAATAGCTAAGACAAGTATAGGCAGAGGAGGGAACCACATGAAAAATATAAGCACAAGCAGCTTGGAGTCCAATGTTGGCCATCCATGACATGACAAAAGTCATTGAATTTTCAAGCCTAGAGCCAAGCAGCTTTTTTTATGACTTTGGGTTTCAATCAGGGGTGAACTCACTTAAACCAGTTGGGGGAGAACATACTCAAGCATCCTTATTTCTAAACTGGTAAACTGGGCCAAATCCTTTGTTTCATTTACCTCAAGAAAATTCTTCTGATGGCTCAGCAATTTTTTTTATCATAGTTAAATTTATTTTATCACTTTTATTTAGGTTTATCATTTTTTCTGTCAAATTCTCACTAATTAAAAAGTTACACAAGGTAATTTTTTGGCTTTGCCAGCTTTGAGCTTGAAAAAAACCAGGCTACAACCAGCTAACAAAAATTGAAAATACTGAAATTCTGAAGCTGCGTGAGCTGGACATTTTTGACCTGGCAGAATTTAGGGTGTCACTGATTGCATTTATGAAAAAACCAATGAACCTCAAGCATCTTAAAATTGAAATACTCAGTAAACAAGAAGGGCAATTCATTCCTCAGAATCCCATATAGACATTGCCAAACAGGGTTTTTAGGATGAACTTGGAAGCTGTAGTCCAAGCCACAAGAAACCAAACCAAGAACAATGTTACTAAGTTATTATCAAATGGTTTTGGGATGTCTTTTCAGAAGGAGTTGTGTCAAAATTGGAAAGAAGGATCACTATGGCGTGTTACACAATACAAACCAGTGACTAACTGTCAGCTTGCTACTACTCAGCAAGAAGCTAACATAGAAAAAAACATATAATTTAAAACTGTGGGGATAAGAAATCAGTCAAGATTATTCTCAAAATAGATTATAAAACTAAGTGATCTCTAGATAAAAGACAAATACTTCTACTACTCTATCACAGCAGAAGTCATGAATTAGCCTGAATTCTGAGAATAAGGCCTGAAAATGTCACAAAAGGTTGTTCTGAGATTTCAAAGAACCCTGTAGAAAAATTTACAATGTTTTAGAGTATGTATTTACTCCCTAATGACCTGTCTATGTGTATAGAAAACAAATAAATGTATAAAAATGAGCTACAGCAGAAAAACTATAAAAGAATTGATCCCATGGGAAGGTTAAATTATTAAAATTTAAATTTAACCATGAGAGAAGATTTAATAGCCCAAGAAAATCTGCAGAGTAGCCTGGGAAGACCTGAAATACAAATTTCAGTAGATCCTCTAAAATTGCTCTGTGGCTGTGAACCAGATCTGTCACAGGTCACACAGCCCCAAGATCTTAAAATGAGAGCTTTCCACTACACTCTGATTTTGAATCAGAAGCCCCAAGACAGGATTAAAAGGAGCTTCTTTGCCCCTGTATCTGGTCCCCAGCTGTTTTAGACCCAGATCAAGCTTCATCAATAGCCACCACTAGGAATAAGCTAGTGAGTAGTTTCTTAAGCCTTCCCAGTGTCTCAAGAAATTCTTAGAATTAGTAAAGAAACTCTATAACCCTGTATGTGCCTTGCTTCCACAAGAGGATTTATTAGTGAGTATCTCCTCTTGAATTCTTTCCCCTTATCCATATAAATTTCTGGGCAAACCAAGAAACTCCTGCTTGCAGGCCCCTCTGGAATATTCATTCCATCCTTTTGGTCCATTTCAGAACCCATTTTAAATTATTTTCTTGAAATGAAAAATATCCAAACACTCCAGAAACACATCTAAACTATCACAAAATCTTAAAATATATTCTTCTTGAATTTTAGTTGACTTTTTCAGCATGTGTAGCTTGAATTTACTACCCCTTGTCATCAAAGCAGCTTAAAAAAGAGGTGTACTTATTTTTGAAACAGTTTTCAAATTGAATAAGCACCTCACTGCAGGGCACTTGTAATCCAACTTCAAGCATACATTGACAGGTCTTCCACCTGATTAACATTCAGTGGCAAGTTTTGAGGTTGGCTGATTAATATGTTTGGTTCAATGAATTCTTAATAGAACTCAAGCTTGACGACTCAGATGAGAGGAGGAGAGGATGTGGCAAAAAGGTTTGAGGGCTCCTTTTTGGAAAGGCTCAACGGAAAATGAATGAGAGAACCAATGGTTAATTTCAAGTATCTTAGGCTAGTTTAAATAGACTAAAATACATGGGTAAAAATGTGGGTTGAGAAATGAATAGTAAACATAATGAATAATAATGAGCCCCTCATGAAGACAAGAAATGACTAAGATAAATCTACCACTCAAGGTTCATGACTACATGGTGTGATTAACTTGTACTATTCTGCTTACTAGATTGACTTCTATACAATTCAATATGTGTATTTAATCAAGAAATGAAAGAGGAATGAGGCAGAGATAAAGAAATTCCAACAATTCTCAAATATATTTTTTATTTCAGTGCTTCAGCAAAGACCTTGGAAGCCTCCAAAGTGGTTCCTGGGATGGTAAATGTGGAAAGATGAGTGGGAAAGGACAGAGATATGCCAGAGAATCTAAAAAAAAAATCAGAGAATGTTTGGGGAAACAGTGACTCCAGGGGTGGTGGTACATCCACTTTGAAGGCTTCGGGTACCAAATTGCAGATAGATGAGACCATTTGAAACAGTGGTGGCAAGGACATAATGATTACAGGTAGAATATTTGTGGTGTATGGGTTGTGTTGCTGGAAAGGCCATACAGTAAAGGTAGCATTATAGAAAAGATTTCTCAAGAGTAATTGGGTTGGAAAAGGAGGAAAAAATATTTATTTGAGAAATTTATATCAAGATAATGGGCCAGCCAGATTGTAAGGTGGAGTTGGGAGTATGAAAAGTGGACAAAAAAGTAAGAGGGGTGCCACTGTTACAAGAAAAAAAAAAAGTAAAATGAACCTATTAATCAAGTAATGTAAGGTAGATTATGGATTAAAACCAATTTTGAGCCTTCCTGATGCCAAGGATAAGCCCTTCTAGCTACAGGAGAAGCAAAATGGCCAAAAATTAAAGAACATAATTGCTGTAGGCAGTTTTGGACAATTAGAATTAAGGAATATAATTTCTGTGGGAAGGTTTTGAAAAGTAGAATGATATATTAAACATTAAGTTTGAAACTGTTGAAAATGTGGGAAAAACTTAAAATGACCAAAGTTCATTGCTTTGCAATCAGACAAAAAACATTCAGAAAGCCAGGTGTAGTGCTATATATATATATTTGAAAAAATAAACTTGACCATTAAATTCTTCACCCTAAAAATTCTAGGATAAAAATTTTATCATCAAACTTGTTTCAATTTTACCCCACCCCCCCCCCCCCCAAAAAAAATTAATGAAACAATCCACATCATAAGAAATTCAACCTGCAACCCAATTTGTGTACCACAAATTGGCTCCCCACCCCCTGGATAAGCTGTGCAATTTTCAGGGGTTTCAGAACCAAAATGGGGGGTGTGGTGGTTGCATGTCAAACCTCTTTTACTTTATACATTGATTTTTAATATGAGAATTTTATTAACAATTTATACTAAGATTTTTTATGGCAATTCTATCTTGATTATTTATTTTCTTAGCTGACACCAATTTTGGAACTCAAAATTTATTATGCAAGTGTGCATCTGGCTTTGCAATAAATAAAGTTGAAGGGGAAATGTGACTGGCTGGGGTGGAATGAAAATGATAATGGGGAGGGTGACTGGAACACAGTTATGCTGGTGTCATTTATTGCTGATGTGGACTTGTCAAAATTTTGAGGTTGGGAATGGAGACAGGTGCATTTTGCTACTTGCAGGTGAGTAATCTAGTCAGGATGGGCTCTAACTACGGATAGGGGTTTCACAGTTGAGCCAAAGCAACTTGCCTGAATTTTGGCAAGTCACTCTGCACTAAAACCATGCAAATTGCGCTGCCAAAATTCATGGAAGTGGTTAGATGTGATGTGGATGATATGAATTGCATGAATTTTGGCAGCTTGATCCACATGACTGTTTTTGCAGAGCAAAATGCAAATATTGAGGCAAGTCACCTTCCATCAACTTTGAGTCCCACTGTTAATTAATGCAGCAAGACCATCTCCACTAGCAATGTGTAAACCAGTGACTAAATTCTGAACTCGCAGGACTGCACCACATTTTTAGTGCCTTGCTTGGAGGATGTCCTCTACTGTGAGGTGCCAAAGTAGCAAATGGGGGATGTGAAAGGGCTAGTAGAGCCAAGCTGAACAGAGTATTGCGGGATATGGAGGTTGAGGATCACAGAAATGTGGTGTAACATGTGGTTTGAGCTCAGAAAGGTGGAGAGCTGTTCTGTCCTAAATGTAGGGATACTGTAGCTCCCAAGCCCAGTATTTCTACTTTAGGACGGAGTTTGGTGCCCCGGTGGAGGGATTAAATACAAATTAAGTGACTAAATTTAGTTAAGTCACTTGATTTAGTCCCCCAGTGGAGATGTTCTAAGGCAAGTCCACAGAGTTCCTGGGACTTCACCAGGAATGCTCACCAGAATTGCAATGGGGGGGGAGTACAGTTGTTGATGGCATAAAACTGACTGGTCCTACATGCAAAAAACATTTGAGATTGCAGGGCTTTCCCCCAGGGGCAAAGTATGCAATCTTACATTTTGGACTCACACAGGTGTACAGAGTTCAAAAATATAAAATTTTGAGTTTGGCAAAGTAGTTTTTTCAGGCCAGTACTTTGGACCTGGCTCTCAAAAGCCATAATTTAGCTCATAAGTATGCATTTAGTGCATGGATTAGTCTCATTTTATACAGACTGGGGCCCTGTGGCTCCTCATACCACATATTTGGGCTTTATTTGACTTGTAAAGATTGATTCAGATACATTTTAACCATATTTACACCCAAAATTTTTTTTTTCTGTTTTTTTGCCCCAACAGGCCAAATCCCGGTCAGGTTTTGACATTGGAAACTGTATGTGTTGAGCTTGAACATGACTTCTCATCTCCCAAAAGAGTTCTGCAGGTCAGGGGTTTGATGGGCTGGTTTCAGTTGATTTCTGCAGTTTTGCTGAAAAAAACATGTGCAACTAAATGGTAACCAAGCTGTGGATGAGCCTACATGACAAAAAAAATTAAAAAAATATAACCCATAATTCTCACACAAGGTGTTTGCTGATCTGGCACCATCTCAACCAACATAAGTGTGATTATGTAGCAGCAGAAAAAAGACACACAAAGCCATTGTGGTTGCATGGATTGGCCAATGACAGCACCTGGAAGCACCTGGTTGAAATGTGAGAATTTTTGAGGTTGATTGTATGGCAGAAGGCATGGAATAGCATACCTTTGCCGTGTAGATTGGTAGTAATTGGTACAAGAGGAATGGCACATACTGCTGTACCTGATCTTACAAAAAGGTTTCTTAAGTGCAAGGACTCCCACAGTGAGGGTGGGAATATATAATGAAAAACAGTGTTGTCAAAGGGGGATGTTTTTATATAAAAAAAATAAAGCAGACAATTAGTCTGAAAAGTTCCTATAGCTTCACTCAATGGGGCTTAAGTGCCAAAGCAGTGAGCTCTCATGGTTGGGGCTCAAGTGCCAACTAGAGGAACAGTGCGGTAAGAATTGATGGTGTTTATTTAATCTAGTCATGGAGCTTAGAGAAACTTTGCTGTGGAGCTAAACCTGAATTTAGCTCCCTGCGGCTGATTTAGCTGTGCCACTGGGCGGCTAAACTGGGAGCTATCACAGCTCCTGGCCTGGCAGAGCTATAGCAAAGCCAGATGTAGCTTTGCTATAGCTCCCATCTGCCGCCTATCACACACAATTCTGGTGATAGGCGGCATCACCTTTCTCACCTCCCCCTGATAGACTGCGCTGGGAGCTATAGTAGCTTCCTGTGGTGCATTTCCTTGGATTGCGGGGAGCTATGCGTGTGGCACAGTCACCAAAATTGGAATTATAGCTCCCCACCATCCCTCCTGTGGTAGAGATAGTCTTAAATAGACTAGATACAACAGGGCCAATTTGTGGCCATCAGGCACAGTTCAATAATGAATAAAAAAGAATGAATAAAAGAAACACAATTCTGTGAAACTCAATTTGGGCATGAATAACCGAATTTCAACAGTATACAAGATCCTTGGAGGAGCAGCCTTTTGCTGGATACGGCTGCTCATCTCCCAAAACAGTATCGCGGGTTAGGAGTTTGGCCGAGTTTCGCGTGATTTTTCATACATCGATTTCTGCGTGACTGCGCTGCTTGAGCTCCCGCAGTCCCACTGACTGCGCACGTGAGACAGCTTGCCTCACCTGGCTTGCCTGGTGGCTGTTCCCATTCCACCTGCCAACAGCCTAGCCATACTCACTCACAATGCTTTCGTTCTTGCCCGTTGTATCGACTCTTCTTCCTCGTGGCTACCGGTCATTTACGGTCGCTTCTTCCTGCTTTGCCGCCAGGGCAAGATCCAGACCGCACCCCAAGTCTCAAGTTCATCCTCTTTCCCCACGGTCATTCCACCGAAAGATGGCAACACAAACTCACCGGACGATAAAGTCATGCTGCTCGAAGTGAAGAAGACGGTGTTGGATCTCTTGGAGAAGGAAGGTCCCATGTCGAGGCGGAAAATTTACGACGATCATCTTTCTCAAATCTATCCGATTGCACCATTTGTTCCGAACTCACCTACCGATTCCCCGTGGCACCGGCGCCAATCTAGCTCCGAGGAAGAACGAGTGTATCTGACGATGAGCAAGCTCAAGGATATCCTGATTCGGAACCTCGTCGATGATGGCGTAATATCCCTCATGACGGTCCGCAAGATTCAACACCTCGTTGCTGCGATTGACGAGTCAAGAAAAAAAGAGAAAATGGTGTCCACTCGCGTGAAAAAATTGGAACGTGTGATCGCATCTGAATCCGAAACCACCTTCGTCTGGATCCTTAACAGTTGGCTTGCATCGTTCCAGACAAAATGCTGGTCTCCATCCGAGCGAGGGGCAAAACTCCCTGGTCATACTAATACCGCATCTACTCGATTCAAGAACCTATGAGCAACACTTTTTACACTTCTTAAAACCCAATTGCTGTTATAGTGAAGAAAAATTAAAATGGAAGCGACCAAAACTGCCTACAACTAAACAAAAAAATTGAACCGCCAAATCAATGTACATCACAATTTTGTTTCCATTCAAGGCTGAATGACGCCGTCGCATGTTCTGTTCAGTGAGTTTGTCTTCATGATCATGGAAGCACCGTGTGGGATAGACTGAGGCTACGAAAGTGGTCAACAATACTCGGAGGAATCCAAGTAAATCAACATCTTCAGCTTATTGGTTCCTGTAAAAGAAGGAGATTGGATTTTTCGTGGGCAATGTCAACAAAGTCTCCAATGCAGAAGTTTTTTATGCAGATATGTTGTTCTTTGCAGAAAAATCAAATTGCATTAAACCAAAACACTAAGGCTATGCTTGTTGTAATCATATGACATGTGTAATATGACACACCTTGTATGCAATTTACAAATTATCAGGGGCACAATAAGGCTGAGCAATATGGGCATAATGATCAGGTTATTGTGGTGGGGGCATTGAAATAATATCACTTTGTTTGCCAAACCCACAAACATTCAAACTCAAGCAAAGCGTAATATTACACGCATCATATGACACTAACAAACATGGCCTAAGCCAAACATATCTCAAAAGCCAGGGTAAATGGGATAAAATGTTTCAGCACTGATGGATCTCACAAGAACTCTACTACCAGGTGATGTGATAAGGAGTGCTCCCACTAGGCTGGTTCATGATTAATTTTTGTTTTTTCAAAAGCAAATCTTCAACCAAGGCTTATAAGCTTTTGAAATGAGATTGTTATTATGCATTGAAAATACATCCTAAGCAAGCAGGAATGAATTTTATGAAATTTGCATAAAAGCACCCTACATGCTAAACTGGCCTACTGAGTGCTTTAAGCTTGTAGGATTTGATCTCCTTTTGGTTGACCTGCCTACACCCTATTCACAAGATGGCCTGTCTAGTTACATCTGGGAGTATTCAGGCCCTGTTTGGCACCACCATAAAGTTGGGGTAATAATGAAAATAAATTGAATCAAAATAAAACCACTGAACATCCAGAAACTGTTAAAATTTCAGGAGGGGAACCCAAAAGTGAAAGAGGAGCAATAGTGGGGTCAGGTTGAAAATACTCAGACTTGATGCTTTATTTCATAAGGTGAGGAGCAAACTTAAGTAGTAACAACTAGAGAGCCCCCTTGCAAGATCCAAAGGGGGCCTGGACAAAACAGGACAAGGCCACTTGGCCAGACAGGACAGGGGACAGAACAGGAGACAGGATGGGACAGGACAGGGGACAGGACAGGAGACAGGACAGGAGACAGGACAGGAGAAAGGACAGAGACAGTACTTAGACAGAACAGAGGACAGGATATGTAATATGAGGAGGGGGTAGGATGAAAGAGGGCAGAGAACAAAGTGCTGAGAGCGCACTCAGATCAGAATTTTGACAGAAACCAAAATTATATTTGGGATAGCTGGGGTATATCCTTCATCAACAGTATCATGGGCTTGAATGTTTTGGCTCTAACTTAGCACCATTCTAGCATTATTACACTTTATGTTTTGTATTGTGTAATATTGCCATTAAAGTAGCCAAGATGGTCTGATAAATTCAAAAAGATTTTTCTAGAAATGAAATCATCCTATCTCCTTCCCTAAATTATGTGTTAGTTGCCTCATTTGGAATTGTGGTGATTTTATTCATGAAAATGTGCATTATTACACCTGTAAATATGATGCTGCCAAACACAGCCTTATTTATTTATTTTCCCTTAAATGAACAACAAGAATTTTTCATCCGCTACTCCCACTGTGAAGCTGAAATGAAATTATCTATTTATGTGATATTGTTGTAGAGCAATGCTTGACTGGGATGGTGATTTTTGTTTCACTACATAGAAACAACTTTTGTCAGTCTTAGAGATAATCAAGAGTATCCAAAAGTCTGCAGAATGGTTTATAAATTCTTTATTACTGAGAAATCCTGTAATATTATTTCAAAAATAGACTTTTCATGTATTTTACCTAGGGTCACCCACTGGGCCTAACCCTAAATCCCTACTCCTTCTGGTACTTTAGTAATTCTCAAAGTAACACAATAAAAATAATAAAATAATTGGTGCTGTAGACTGTGAACCATAAATACATAATTAAAACCTTATATTATGTAACCAGAAGAGATCAGAGAGTTACACTGTCAGAAAAACTCAATCAACTGCAGGCAGTTGAATGATTTTTTCTTGCAGTGTTACATGCAAGATTTGTACATAGTTCAAATCTTGTGAGAAAAGAATCCAAGAAGTATTTTATAAAGTTACAATTAAATTCGACAGTAACTCATAAAAAAGGAATTCCCACACTTTGACAAGTGAATGGTATTCATTCCAATCAATTCTATTCAAGTAAAAAGGTACATGGTGTAGTTGACTATACAGTGAAGCATGATGTCATGGGACATAGAATGAATTGAAGAACACCAAATGAACTGATGAATCCATTATGGCATCATTTGATGTGAGAATGGTGAAATACAATAGAATCCTCTAGTAGCTCCTTGAGGGGACCTCTAGAATATAAAAGGAGGCCTTCTTTGGCTCTGAAATCCTCAGCATATTAACCCACCAGCTAACCATAATTATTGAAGTGAATATTCTCCTCCTACTTTTAGATTAGTGTTATCCATAACACCCTTTTCTTATTTCACCTCACTGTAAACAGTTTTGACTAAATTGCGAAGAAAGTAAAACCAGACTAAACAAGAAACAAAAAAAAGTCAATAAGAGTCAAGAGAGAAGAAGGAAAAAAATCAATAAAAGAAACAGCATACCACTACGGACTAGAGGAAGAAGTAAGATGAGATCTATTCAACTATGAGGCAAAGGGTGGAAGTTTCTTGGAAGCAGACTAGAGTCGGAAAAGATGAGAGATTCTTGAGTCAACAAACAATAATAAAGAGAAAAGGAAAAGAGAGAAAAGAGAAAGTAACAAACAGCAAGATGTAAGACAAAGGAGTTTTAAGGTAACTGAGCAAGGAGAATACAAGCACTGAGCAGTCGGGCTGATAAAGGATTAAAGTATGAGATGAGTTTTCTTGAAGTCTTGAACAATGACAGGAGAGAAGGCGGTTTACTGTACACAAGCTGTTTGATGCCGTAAAGTTGAGCCGCCGAATTTCTTCTTTCTTGAGGAACAGTCTTGATGAGTCTGAGGTTTTTGCGAAGAGATAAATTGAGTTGGAATAGGCACAGTAAACCGTAATGTGAGCGATACAGTTAGAGTTGAGAACGTTGTTATATCCCGCTTAGGTTTAGGTTGAGAGCAAGTGAGTGCGGAGTGGAGAGAGTGGAGATTTGCGCAGACACATAAGACAAGTGTGTTTAGAAGAGCGGAACTAGGACACAGAGCATCTCTGAGAACATGAAACTCAACACACTGGAATACTGGTCAGTACCCTTAGACTTACACATTTAAGCCTGCCCTTATTCCTGATAACTTAGTTGCTGCAAGACCACCACCTCTGACTGAGTCAACCTGATCAAGTTATTTCCAACTGCTTCTCATCCATGTTTCTAATCCTAAGCATACCCTCTGGTATCACCTCTTCCCCAAATCTCTGTATATCAAGTGATTGGTTTTGAAGGGGTTTTTCCTTGAAGAATTTTGGTGGTTTGATGGGGAATATATAAAATAATATTTTGCCATACAATGTAAAGGACTAATATTCTCAGATGAAGGGGCTAAATGTGCCTTCTATAAGAGACTCAAGATGGGCTAAAAGTGCCACCTTAAGTACCAGAAGAGTCATAACTTATGGTTTTTCTTACTCTTTGAGGGCACAGTTTAAGTAGACTAGATACACATGTGCAAGTTGTGGTTGTGAGTAAGCCATTTAAGCTGTTAGAGAAGAAAAGGGGTCCAAAAAAGGAGTGAAAAATTTGAGGAAAAAAATAAGAAGGCAAGATTGAAGAGCAAACAACAAAATTCGAAAATTCCTGCCTTATACTCCCAGTGTAGTATTTGGTGTTTCAGGAGTGTGGACTTAACACCTTATTTGTCTTATTTATCCATAAAGGAAGGCAGCAGAGAGAGAATTCTGCCTTCAAGAGCTCTTCAGCACAATGATAGTACTTGGGTTTGTCTGTTGACAGTACCAAAGTTCATATGCAGAGCTGACACCTTTTATACTATCTGTAAGTGATGTGTGAAAGTTGTACTGGCAGGGAATGTGAACATGTCACTTCCATGTACCAACAGATCATATCCCCAAATTAATCTTGAAGAACATCCATTCCCACTTGGAAAGCTCTTCCATCTCTACTGCAGGAGCTAAACTTCAATTATGGATCAGGATGTACAATACATCCCAAACTTGTGGAAACTATGCACTTTCACAAAATCTGAAATGGATGAGGTAATCCAAATGAATCTGGTCTTTGCTCAAACAATTGAATATTTTTTGAGCTGAAATGATACAACATAATTCCAAGGTGGTTACCCAGTGTCGAACTTCTCAAAGGGGAGAAAGAGCTTTGAAAGGGAAATAGACAACTACACTAGTAATAATGTAAGTTGAAGCTAAAGGTGCTGATATAAGAGCTGGCTTCCTATCTAATGCTGAGGTTGGGATAGTGTCACTAAGAAAAATAAAGAATATAAGAGTGTGGCTGATTCCGACAGTTCTTAGTGCAGGGGATCTGTTACTATAAGCTGGATTTAGGACCACTGAAGAAGAGGGGATTGAGGAGGTGATGGAGAGAGAGGGTGGGGATGGTTCTGTGAGTTTCAAACTCAAACAAACAGGAAAACTCTGGGGCTCAATAAGTTGCTAACAATCTGTTTAACTACTAATCTGGGTTCTCAACAATGCTGGTAAAGCAGTTAGGTTCTACAACAATAGTACTTGGTAAAAATACTAGTCAATGGGGATGGATGGGTTCTGTCTCACAGAGGTGCATCCATAATATTGGTTCTACTACAACAATAGCGAGTCCTTATATATGTTCTGGGAGATACACCAAAGCACAGAGTCTCTCTGGCTATGGTTCAATACAAATCATCAAATCTCAGGTCTCCTGGCTGTGGGAAAAATAGAAATGATCAAAGCACAGGTCTACTGACTATGAGAAAAAGAGGGAAAGGAATCATTATCTCCATCTGGGAGAATAATGAGTAAGATCATGATCAAGAGATGTGGGGTCTTCTGACTCCTGACACTGGAAGAAAAACTCACTCAACTGCCTGAAGTTGACATGTAACTTGCCTTTGTGCACAAAGGCAACTTGCATGTCAACTGCAAGCAGTTGTGTGAGTTTTTCTTGCATTGTGAGAGAGTTACTTTTCCAGGGAAAGTATGAGAGTGTTGATTATGTCCATGTCTGAGGATATCCAAGGATGAAGTCATTTATAAAACAGTCTGAGAGGGGGTCACTGAAAGAAAAACTCAATAAACTGCCTGCAGTTGACATGCAACTTGCCTTTGGTTGAATGAGTTTTTTTTTACAATGGGTGTTGCCTAATCTGGAAGCCAAATGGGGATTGCTGAGTGTGCCAAGGAAAGTTGCCAATTCTGGTGTCTGTTCTGAGCCATGGTAATTCTGGGGGTTATGCCTGGATCCTGGGTCTGAGTCTACTGATTATTCATCTGAAGCCTGGTGATTTATCCTTCTGAAAAATGGGAAATTGATTATCTTGAGATCCAGTGGGAAATCCAATATTCTGTAAGGGGTGACCTGGGGTAAAATGAGCTTCTGATTCTGTTTCTGAGGTGATAATTGGGACAAATTTGGTCCTTTGTATTTGAGGGCTGAAAAACAGGATTACCACACTGGTGTGGTGTTCCATTTGTGTTACAATACCAAAGTCACATTGCAGAGGTATTGTGAGTAGATAGTTACATGCAAAAGACATTCTTAATTTATAAGAGGAGGATGGATGGATATGCTAATCTGGGATCTATATACAACTTGGACATACAGCAAGTAATAAAACATAGTTGTACTTTCAGGGACTGGAATGGAAGACATGGTGTGTGTAAAGGTATATAATTTCTTGGATAGGATTGGAACCAAGGACACAGGGTTGGTCAAAGGAATATGTCTTGATCAGTATTAAAACAGATGATGTGGTTTTTATTGAAGTTTTATGTCTTCATTGGGATTGGGACAAAGGATGTGCCAAGGCTGGGTGACCCTTTGGTCTCAAACAGGATTGGAACAGAAGACAAATTATGAATGGGAAGATTTTTGTCTCAACCAGGATTGGAATGGAGGACCTATCATTACTGGTAAACTTTTTTTCTCAACCAGGATTAGAATGGAGGAACTTCCACAACTGACAAACATTTTGTCTCAACCAAGGAGGGAACAGAGGTTGGGGAGTATTATAAGGGTTGCATGAGGACTCAGGTTTGTTGGGGTAGTGAGTTTGGTGGACATGGCCTTTGAGTTGAGGGTGATGAGAAAAATCAAAAGGAATAAAATGCTTAAACCAGTTAATATTGGTTGAATTTAACTGATTTGGTGTAATTCAAAGTACCTACCATGGATTTGTAATCTTGAAATAGGTTGAGTGCAACCCAAATTGTATAGGAGGAACTCAAAAAATCTAGGTTTTCTGGCAGTGATGATGCCAAAAGAGTGAGTTAAAAAAAGGTTTTTTTTTGAATGGCCATGACCTACACCAGTCTCTCAAGAATACCTATGAGTTTGAAAATACTGCTGAGGGCCACTCATTATCTAAATTAGTAGTTAGAAATAGGTTTTTTTTACAGGAATTGATTGTAAGCCAGATTGAGGCAGATTCATGTAATGATTTAATACTCCAGGGCAATGGAGAGAAGATAAATTGAGTGGATCACTTATTCCATGCACTGGATACCACACATAGATGTATGAAGAACTTGATGAGATCTAAGCAAGTTTCTGCTTGTAACCTGATAGGAAAGACAAATTAATTCTTTTCATGAACGCTTAGAATCTCTAATCTACATGAAAGCTCTGGAGGGGTCACAGGTGAGACCCTTGGTAACTGTCAGAATTCCAGCTTCATCT
>SMGU01009329.1:0-27684 GCA_004348175.1 Puccinia novopanici
GTCCCTCCCCGATTATTGGTAACAACGCCCCTCAGGCCGCAGTGAACTCCACTACACCCGATGTGAGGACTGCAGTCAAGAACAACACCGCCTCTGCGAAGGCCGACAAATCTGCAGCCAGCTCAGTCCACCCTTCCATCTCCACTATTGCCGCAATTATGGCTCTGGTTTCTTCCGCTTGGTTCTTGTAGCTGTCTCACGCTCGCAGGGGAAGCTGGACTACACTCCTTATTCAACCAACTCTGAATCCTCTTTGTGATGCGCTCCTCGTACTTCTAGTTTTCATGGCTCGTCATCTTGCGTCTATTTCCTCGCGTTTTATCTCGCTGCCTTAATGTATTATACAACTATTTAGGTGTAACCCATGTTTACAGATGCTCGCTTTGTAACCGCACACCTGCTTGAACAATTTCAGCTCTACTCTCACTTGCGTAGATCATCAGTTCTTCAAACTTGTGTAACTGTCAAATGTGGAAGTACCTGATTAGATTGCTATTGAGTAGACCACTGTTAACCCAAGGAGAACCTCTCTGTGATTCTTTCTGGTGGAATATGGACACTGCGATTGATCAGCACGAAATAAAAACATATTTTTCTTATGTGTTCATCTGACTGAAACTCGAGCTGCATGAAAAAAAGAAAAGAAAAAAAACGGAAAATTCCAGACACACCAAAATTCAAATTCATTGAAATTACAGCCCAAACAAAATATTCAATTTAATATGAGCAATATTTAGGGGTCTGAAGATTTTAGCAAGGAGAACAGTAGTAAAAGTTACCAGATTGAATTTGGCTCAGACTTGATAACTGTATTGACCCAGGTGGAAAGAAACTGTGGAAGGTGAATACTAAAAAGATGCCAGAGATGTGGTTAATTTGAAGATAGTAAAAGCACATGCTACTTGACAAATACCATATGTAAGTAAAAAATTGAAATTATGAATGGAAGCTGAAGAGCATTTAACTTGCATGAGATAAAGCCAGTTTCAATTAGTTCAAATCAATTGTTCAAGGCTTGTTGAGAGTCACATATCAACTGCTAGCTGTTCAGAGCCTGGTACAATACTTGAATCAGATAAGTTTCAAATAAAATTGAAGAGTAACAACAATGATATAAAGCTCAAAATTGTCTCTGAATGCCTTTTGGTAAGTTTAGAAAGGTATTAATGACAATAATCATCCCTTTCTGTGTTTCTAGTTACTAAAAAAAGCCAACAATCTTGCATTGGAAGTTTCAATATAGAGGTAGAAGGGGTGTATCAAGATACCTATCACTGCAGAAAAAACTTGCTCAACTGCCTGCAATGGACATGCAGCATGCTCCAGCCAAGCTGCCATCCAAACTCCACCTGTTTGCTTATGTAAATATTTTGGAACAGTCACTGTGCAGCATGCACAGTGACTGTGCATCAAAGCTTGGTTGAATCAATCTTGGAAAAAGGTTGAAGTAAGACCACAAGCTACCTTGGACTTTCTGTATGTCAAATGCAGGCAGTTGAACAAGTTTTTTATGCAGTGTATGTTGGTTAAAATTGGGATAGTGTGTAGATATGTAAAGTGAAGAATTTTTGGCAGAATGGACCCAAAAGGGGAAAAAGTTGGCCATAGCCAAATTTCAGAAAAATCTGAAAAAGGACCAATCTACTTGATGGGGGAGGCTAAAGTCACTACAAACATTAAGTACATTCCCAGCATGGAAAGTGGTTGAGTGAGATGGGAAAGTGGTTAGTCATACAGTGGTTACATGTTTTTTTTGTTAAATTTATGTCACAGTTGAACCTCATCTGCCACGCATTGCTGCATTAATATTTCAAAAATTCCATATCTTTGTTCTTTTTATTTATTTACTTTTACTGCAGAAATCTAAAAAAACTGAAAATATAAAAAATATTCAATTGTTGAAATATGAATTTGGAAATGCATGGCAGATGAGCACTGTGCAGAGGCTCAAATTTGATGAAAAATGTGACAAAGATTTCCCAAAAAAATCATGTAAGTGCTGTATGACTAACCACTGTCCCATGCCCCTCAACCGCTGTCCATGCTGGGAATGCACTTAATGTTTGTAGTGCTAGTTGTTGTCAGAAGGCAGTCATGGGTTGTACACCTGCTAAGAACCCTCCGCTGTGCATCCATTGCTAATTTATTGTATCCAAGAAGATTACTGAATTAAACAACAACAACCTGAAGCATGCAATCAAGAAATGTGGCATCAAAAAGTTCAACCTGAGTTGCAGACGAAGACTATCAAACTTGGTGAATCTTGTCAACCCATCTTTTTTGCTGGCAATGCAGGGATCTTCAAAATTCACTTGGATGAGAGTTTTAGCAATTTGAAAAAACTCCCCACCCATTGGCCCGAACTGCTGCACCAAAACTCTTGACTCTAGGCGCAAGTCTCTTCCTGCGGGAGGGCGGCTTCGTCGCCGCGCAGTGGTACACAGCGCCGCAAGCTCCCACCAGGCTGGGGTTTGTGTTAAGGTCGGGGGGCATTTGGCATGACGCGTGGAGCATGCCGTGCTTCCCGACCCTGGGGAAACGGTTCCCGAGCGGATGATCAGACGCCCTTCCACTGCAGGACTGACGAGCCACGTGAAAGCCGAAGGGCCCTTCATGAGCGCCAGTGTCCCCCGTGCTTATTATGAGTTTTCTATTTTCAGTCGAAGCATGACGTCACAGGGGCTGTTGGTCGAATGCGCATATGAAAGTTGTGCCGTGATTGAGGAAGAGAAGGCTGTGTGCGTCCCCTCTCATCCCGTGCCCAGCGCACGTGTTTAAATACCTCGGCCCCATCCCTTGTCCCCCCAAACCCACATCCACACGCAATCGCAAGCGCAGAACCGATCGATTGTGAGCTGAAGGTGAGTCACGACGAGGCCTTGACGACGACGGATGCATGGCACAAGACTGATGATGGCAAGTGTGGGCGGGGGAACATGGTGGCAGAGGTCAGAGGAGAGAGAAAGGAAGAATGCAGGCCACGTTTGGAGACTCGACGGGTGCCGAGAAAGGCGGCGCAAGCGGGCGCGACATCGAGGCCCAAGATGCCCGCCGGTTGGCTGAGAACCAAGAGCGCAACCAGCGCGATGAGAAGACCGTCGGCGGCTCTGCCGGCCGCGCCCAAGTGGCCGACAAGGATCCAAAAGGTATATCTCCTCACGTTTCCGTTGGCTTCCACTGCGTCCCCCATTCCCATCCGTCTATCCAACCTCCATTGGATATGAGAGGTGTGCAGCTATCTGCGTCATCGGCTGCAGCTGATCACCTCCTTGTTCCTTATTGCATCCTGCTTCTCCAACTGCATGTTCTGACTTGCTCAGCTCACGACGTGAAACGGGGCGGCCAAGGAGACCATCTGCCGAACGAGAAGCCCATCATCTAAGCACGACGAGGTAAAGAACCTCCTGAATGTTTCATACTAGTGTCGTAGCTCCACGTTACAGAGCATTGTCTCACTGCCAAAAAAAGTAGCATATTTGTTGTACATACAACCACGCATCGTAAGACCTATCTGTGTGTATCCAGAAGTGACGTTTGCATTGACATGCTTGAAGCGTCGGTGAGAGTTCGACCGCGGAAGCGCGCGGTGCTCGGTGCCAATTAAACCGCGCAGCGTTTCCCGAATGATGGTGTCGAGAATGGCTCCTCCAGGCTGGGGATGATGTTCTGTCATGGGCGGCTTGGCATGCACGCAAGCCCAAGAAATGACTCCGGCCGGGCCTCGTGGCGTATTTGTAGCACAATTTCTTAGAGCATCTGAGGTATAAGCTCAACTTGAAAGGAACCAAGCCAACACCAGCTGCTCCCTCGTCGTCGCCATGGGACTGCGCCCAGGAGTCGTCGACTCGTGAGTGGGTGTGAGTGAGCCCGGAAAAAGATATAGCGAAGAAAAAAAAAAACAAGGCCGAGAGTCGACGCTCTCGAGACCGGAGATCACTTGGGATGCACCTAACAGGTAGCACTCACGGCTGGGCGGATGTATTCCCCTTGCTTTCTCGTGCCCCTCTGACTGTAGCATGGCCAAGAAGGCGGGGTATGTGCTTCTAATCGAGAAACCGCGTCTCGGCGCGTCTTTGCCGCGGCGACTGCCGGCTCTTCTCCCCACCGATGCAAATTCTCTTGATAGTGAAATGAATATGGCGACCGAGAAAGCACATCTCTATAGCATGATATGTATACCCAGACCAAAGCTAAATGTAAACTATGTACTGTGATAACGTCCTCACCCATCAGAAAGAAAGAGAGAAAAAGAGACAAACAAAAGCGTGTGGGAGGCAGGAGACAATACGGATGGATAGAAACCACGAACGACGAGATGGGAGAGAGAGAAAAAACTGCGGACAGAGGGAGACGAGGCGGATGAGAGAGCGCCAACAAATGTACAGAATACATGCATCGTTACATACACACTTTGAGGGAGAAAACAAAAGGGGGAGAGGATGGGGCGGGGCAAACGAGTGTGCACCCGCGGTATAAATCTTATGTGCCGAAGAAGAACATGCACAACAGAAGAGAAAGAGAGGGAAGAAAAAGGGTGAGGGTGAATGGGGCGATGAGTAACGACACAAAGGGGAGAGACACGCGCTCGCTTCGAGCGACGACAAGAAACCCGAAACATATAAGCCGGAAGAAAGTGTGCTGATGTTGTGTTGCCCGCGATTAGTTGTAGATTGCTAGCGGTGGGATCCGGTCTTTCTGGAACAAGAACTACAAACAAAACACACCACACAAAAATGTCAGACCCATCGAATCCATGTACAAAAATATGAGCTTTTTTTGGAGCCATTGGTGATGAAAGAAACGGTATTTACGTTGTTGTTAAGATCTTCATTTTCCATAAACCGAGTAGGAAACAAGACTACGAGACAAAAAAACACTCAGTCCTTGATCTCTTTCTCTCTCAAAAAAAAAAGGGGGGGGGAGAGGAAAGCACCTAAATGGCCCTGAACCTCTGTCAACATATCCTCCATTTGGTCGCGTTCGATAGCGGAGAAACCAGCGCGATCATCGTAAGATTTCTTAGGATGGTCGGCGGATTTGGAGGCGGGACCGAGGGATTTTTTGCGGGTGGTACCACCGTTGGGGCGGAGGTGAAGGACTTGGAGATGGTGCCGACGGAGGCGCCGAGCGTGGCGGTGCCGGAGGTGCCGTCCTTGGAATGCCCCGTCTGCACACTGCTCTGCAGGTTCTCGCTCTCCCCGGTCATGCCACCCGTGGACGTTTTGCCGTGCCCATGTTGTTGATGACTCGCCCCACTCGCAACACTCATCCCCGAGCTCTCGAGTTCATCTGTTTCCCTTCCTTGCCCGTCGTCTGATGCGTCTGGCCTTGCAACACACCACCATGTGTCCCGGCCGGCTCACCCTTGCTCGTCGAGCCTTCCCCCCACCCACGCCTGCTGAGGTGTTGACAGCATTCAGGCTCTCCTCTTCCCCATTTCCGCCACTGCTGTTCCAACTGGCTGGCCGCGCCGTCTCCCTCAGCGGCTTCCCGTGCCGGCTCTCCCATGCCGCAAACTCCTTGTAGCCATGCCATGTCGTCACCTTATCATCAGGCACACACCGAAAAACCGTCCGGAAGATCTGCGTATTCCGACTCGCAATCGCCGTCCATACCCTATGGTAGAATCGGTCGTCAATAGGATCCCCAAATCCATTCGGATCTACCTCGATCGAGGGCGTCGGGACCACGAACTGCGTTTTTTTCGGATTCAGCGTCCGGTTCCGTCTAATATTCGGATCGGCATTTAAGAAATCATGTTGTGGTAACCCGTTTGTCTTGGCGGGTGCCTGAGGAGTAGTCGGTGTGCCTGAGCGAAGATTGGCGTTGTGATCATCAGTCGGCGACCGAGAGCGGGTTTTACCGTTATTATTATGGGCAGTATTAGAAGTGGTCGCCTCTTTCTCCCGCAGATATTCTGGCTGCACGGTTATTGGAGGCCGACCAGTCGAGTTCTTTCCGCCAGACGAAGCCAATGCATATTTGTCGGTAGGGGAATTTATGGGTTGGTCGATTTCCTCTAATGTGGGTACTAGTCGTGAAGTCGGTTCAGCCTCGCCATCCTTGGATTGACTTTTCCCTTTGGCCACTTGTGGGTTGGCATGGGCTTGCTTCATAAGCCGATCATGAACCGAGACGTTTATCTCAGGGCTACCATCCTTATCAATGTCGTGCGAGTGAGGATCCAACTTGTCTTTGACGCTCTGTCCCATCGACTTGATTCCTTTGACAAATCTGGCACCTGGTGGGATAAGTTGGGTAATTCCCTCGCGGGAGGTAGAGCGCTCTCTTTCTTCTCGATCGGGATCCCAGGGTTGAGAGGACATGGAATACGAGGAGGATTTATTCTGGTCGGCTATGACTCCCTCGGACAGATGATGAGGTTCCTCTCGAGTCCTGACCTGATGATCGATCAAATCCATGTTTGCCTCTTCGGCGTCCATCGCATCGACATCAATCCCAAGGTGCTCTCGCATCAGACGGACTCGCATGGTGTGTGCAAATCTACCAACTTTATAAGGCTTCCCAGCCATCGTACTATCAATCATGTCGGTATCTCTGATTACACATGCTAATTCCGAATCTCGATCGCCTCTTTGGGATCGCTCGTTGATGTTCGCCGATCCAATGATCACGTATCGGTCGTCGACAATCATCGCTTTCGCGTGGATGTAAACGCCCTCGGTGGTCAACTGACCGCTCTTCAACTTTCCCCATCCACGAAGACTAAAAAAGTTGATGTAGTCATTAGGATCGATCCCTTCGGCACGTAAGCGACTGAATATCGACGTTTCTCCTCGGCAGATCGACTTGTTTTGACAATCAACTATCAGACGGACAGAACCTGCGGCATCTTCATTCAATGGGGAAGGATATCCAGGCATGGTCGGAATGATAATGACTGCCTTCCACGGGGTGCCTTCTTCGTGAGCTTGAATGATTCGATTAACTAGAGCATCTCCAATCTTGTTGGTAATGACGGTGCCCTCGACGATACATGATGTAATAAAGAACTGGTTTTCAATGTAAACAAATGTTCGCTGCATTGGATCGCCTTGACATAAGCACTTTGAATGGAATGTTCCACTTTATTAGGAGTCCCAATGGACCAGGGACCACAGGATCTACAGATCTGAGCTTCGCAGGTACCAATGATTCGACGCTCCGAGAGCTCCAACGCGTAAAATCCGAAGGTGGGATGAGGAAAGGCATCAAACGAGTATGGTTCTTGGTACGTAATAGGTAATTCCATCGCTGGACGAAATGTCGGCACAAATCACGCGCAGGTTGGCCGACGAGCTGTAGTCCAATATCATGCCTACAAATGATGTCATGAGTCTGGAATGCACACATGGAGTTGGGACATCGGAGGGAGGCAGACTTGACCTACCAAGGTTGTCGAGGTACTCGTCACGATCATACATATCTTCTTCTGGTTTGCTCAGATTGAAGAAATCAGAAACGCGTTGATTGCTGTAATCTTTGCCAGGCCAGATCTGACCATCAGCGGCTTCTGCAGACTGTGGATGGACGGATTCAATGATTCTAGCCCGCCCTTAGCATCATCAATCATTGCGTGTCCGGGCGTATCCCAACGCCCGAAACAAAGATCCAAGCCACCCATGAAGGCAATGGTTTCATCAATGACACATAACTTTTCGTGATGAGACCAAAGAAGGTTACCGGTGCCCGTATGCGAGGGAGATCGTTGCATGTGGATGTTGGGCGAGAGAGATAAGAGTCGTGACTTGGTATAGCCAGATTCCACGGGCGTAATCCGTTAGAAACTTCTTTGTAAACAATCACAAAAATCTGAACTCCTTCATTGGCCTTGCGTTCCAGTAATCTGTCAAGCCTCCATTTTTGGTTTGGGCTGGCGGTCTTCTCAAGTAAAGTTCCGGAGACTTTTGTTAAAAGGGTACGTTTCAAGGAGAAATAAGTTTGGTCAGGCTATAGCTTATACAGATGAATTGACTACTTACGAGCCACCAGTCATGGATGTAAATGCGTTCCTTGGCCAACAAGATGGCTTTACTAAGATTCCAAAAGTAGTCTCTCCCATCGATCAACCACTGTGCAGATACGTTCATGCGGATGGGGGCATAACTATCGAAGCGATTCTTTCCGTGCCAAATGGATCTAGCCACCATGCGTTCGATGGAAGCGATGAATTGGTCCATCTGCCTTTCATTCTTGGCGATCAGTTCACCTCTCGCTCAGAGTTGATGATGTAAAAGACGTGTGATGATGCGTGTTGGAGTTGTCGAGGCTCGGCCGCGAGTTCAGCAGTGACACCTTCGTCTGGATCACCCTCACCGCCACTTCCTGAGGGATTACCTTGGGCGGACTGATTGGGGTCGACTTCATTATCAAAGTTGAGCGCCGGCGCGTGTTGCTCCTTGGATGCATCATGCCAGTCTAAGAGATGGATGCCCTGCTTTAATAAGCGGGTGGGTCGCTTTAATTGAAACTCATCATCTACAAGAAATATCATAAATTTCAGTCTGATCCGGTTCATCGACTGAGATCAGATAGGATTCCCGAACAATGAACCACTTCGGCTCGCGTCGACCTTTGAATTTGAATGGATGAAATCCCGTGCGCTGACGTCGGGAAAATGCACCGTTGGACATGATTCGAAGATATCCTTGTTTTCCTTGGAAGCCGCCTCGATTGGCTAGAGCTAGTGATAGCGCAGAGATCTCGAGAAATTTACAGAGTCGGTTTGCTTCTGGAACAAACATCTGTCGCGTAGCATTGCGCGGAAGAAAGTTTTTTGATGAGATAAATGCTAGCATGTCTGAGTATCAAAAAAGGGCAGACGCACGGTAGCCTTAGTGAGTTTAATCAGATACTCTTCTAATCCGGCCCGCTGGAGTCGCGCGAATTCAGCCTTGCCCTCAGCCTTGCCTTCACGCTTGAGCAAGTTGTAATATGGCAGGGAAGTTCTGGGGAAGTTTGGCAAGGTGACATCGTTGGCATTCGGGAGACGATATTGGAAGCTTTATAGGCGGCATGGAGATTGACAAAATCACGAAGTTCACGATAAATGACCCACTAAATGTGTGAGGAGGGAAAAAGGCATGGTCAGGAGGATATGAACATTGAGAAGAGAGGGATGGTAAGGGCTCACGTTGAGTAAGCCATCACCATATTCCAGTTCAATCTTGAAGACGGCATGCGTTGCATGAAATGGATGAATACTATCACTAATTTTCAATTTGAGATAGTTCATGAGGATCGGTATTCGATGCTGGCCATGTTCATCTCTGTCCATCGCCATCTTGAGCATAATTCTTGCGAAGGGAAAACACTGGTTAAAAGAAAAACAAAAAGAACACTGTTATACAGATATGAAAGATGGGCATACATTGCAAGCAATCCACTGGAGAGTTGTGCAGTAAGTTCTGGACCGCTGGGAGGACTCCTTTGGGTTTGAGGTCTGGATTTGAAACGAATCAGTTGATTGATGGCGGTTGACGCTTGAGCAGAGGTCTCGTTATGGGTAGTGACGCCGAGGGAGGAGGAGCCACGGATGAGTTTAGCCTTGACAGCGCCCCAACGTTTTGAGGCAGAGGTAGGAGCAGAGTGGGGCCCTGATGGTCGTCGTCGGGAGTGCTGGGGTCTGAATCTGGTGGATGTTAGTGTTGTCGTTCTGGGCATCCGTGGGGTAGTAGCAGCTTGATGGTCCTGGCTGTTCCTGGTTGAGTGGGTCTTCTGTGTGAGTGGTGCTGGCTGTGTGCTGCTGGTTGATGGGTGGTTGTTGGGTTGAGTTTCGTTGGTAGTGGTTCTGGTTGAGAAGGAGGACATGTCAGTGTCAGTGTGAGGTTTTCTGCTTCACTTCTTTAATCCAGCTGCTGTTAAAAAGGTTGAGCCTCACGTCAGCAACTCATCGGCAGCCCGGGTCACTTACGTTGAGCATCAGCCGGACTCATTCTTGTCCATACAACTATGTCTGTCAGAATGACATAATAGTGCACATAGCTGTTTTTTTTTTTTGCTGGGATATGAAACGATGGACAGCAACATAATATTTACTTTTAAGACCATTAAGCAAATCCCCGACATAGTCCACCCAATCCCCTGACTCAAGGGGGCGAGGCCAGACTCGGGGGAATACTTCTCCATACTTTTCTTAACGTGTAATTTTCACCTACCGCATTGCACAGTGTGAATATCATTTGTATCTATTACAACAGGGGGTTGTACTGGTAGTTAATTGGTTAACCAGCGACTACAGCTAGATGTGACTAGTGGGGGTGGTTTTCATAAGTGAGGTTGGGACTTTAAATAACTTCTGAACTTATGACCAAGTCCATTTCTTTGTTGGGTGGAATTGCAGTATAAGAAATTGTGGATGTGGAAGTGAAAATGCCCTGCAGATTTTCCAATAACCATATCCAAGCATGTACTATCCATGAGAGGCAACTGGGGCCATCAAACCTGCATCTGTTGCAGAATCCTTGGTTAGCAGTATCACTGGGGGCTGCTTGATGTGAAGGTAGCCAGGTGGGGTTAAGGCTGTACCCCAAACGGCAATATCTGGGTGTACCCCAGGGTGCAGGTGATTGGTATGGTCCATGGAGTTTTGTCCATCCAGGGACCCCCCGGGTATTTTGTCATAGGTGGGTAGAGATACTTTGATGTGAGATTTGGCTCATCAAGGGCCTGATTGCTTGTTGATTAAGTGGAGGAGATTCTTGAATGAGTTCCTTTCCAAGACTGCAGAAGGGAGGTCGGCATTGGCTATGAAGTGAACAAGAGCTGTTCAAAGTGAGTTGCTGTTGCATTCAGCCTACAGAGGAACATGAATATAATTAAGCCTTTAAAACAGAAATAGAAAAAAAAAAGATGAAAAGTACCTTGGGAATCATCTTAGCATGCTTCAAAAGTTTTGCTCTTTTGTCTTGATTATTATCAAGTTTCTTGTTTAGTTTGGGGTCTACTAGATTGTGTCTCTTCAAGATATGTTCATGGAAATTTTTTTTGATGACGGCATGTTCCCTCTTGAGTAAAGCACCACACATATAGTTCCTGATCATCACCTGGAAGACTGCTACAGAGGAATTGGGGAATCTTTAAAATGATTCCATACCCAACTTTGCTTCAAAGATGACTTGTTGGCAGAATTATTGTTGACATTGTCACTTGGTTCATCCAGATCAAAGTCAATCACTTCAATGGCAGATTCTGGTGGCTGAGAGGGATCTGGGGAGCTTTGGACATTGTTCTGGGAGGTTCTAGGCATAGATTGAGGGTGCTTGCACTTCATTGGTGTGGTGGATGTAAGGCTGTACCCCGAACAAGGTTATCTGGGGTGTTCCCCCGGGTGCAGGTGATTGGTATGGAGGATTTTCCATCCGGGGACCCCCGGGTATTTTAGAAAAGAGAGAAGGGGGGCAGCTGGCTGTTTTCTAACGCTGTTACCCCCAGGTGAACCCCCCAAACCCCTGGTTTTTTTGGATATGGGGTCCGGGATGATCCTCAAAAACCAAAAAAAAAAAAAAAAAACAGGCACACAGCCTTTGCTGTAGCCCCTGGGTGAACCCCCACACCCTCGGTTATTTTGGATGTGGGGTCCGGGATGGACCTCAAACCCCATCCCAAACCCCAGTCCACAGCCTTAGGTGGATATGGCGGAAAAGGTTAAAAATGGGATATGGAAAGTTGATATCACCTCCTAGGCAATATCTTCTCCAGTACCCCCAGGGAAACCCCCCAGACCCTGGGTGTTTTGGATGTGGGGTCTGGGATGGACCTCAAACCCCATCTCAAACCCTGGTCCACATACTTAGGGTTTGAACACATGACCATACATGTTGATCTACTGGGTGTAGCATGCTTGCTGCTAACTGGGAGACCATACCCCCTTCTCCATACTGACCATAGATGTATGGGAAGTATTGAAATTTCAAATTATAGAAGTATGGGAAAGAAATGAGTCTGGAAATCTTTATCCCCCACTCTCCTCCACACTGTCACACCTTCTACATCTCTCATCCATCATCTGTTGTCAAGCTCAAGAGCGTTGGTGAAGACCTTTTGCTGAGTGTAGAAAGGGATGAATGAGGATACCTCTGCCTCTCTGTAGTTCCAAACACTAAACAAGCTCACCAATCTTGGATTGGAAGGTTTAATAATGTGATAAAGTGAATATAGGAGGGGTGTATCAAGATACTACTGTTGTTAGAACTAGTAGATGAGTGAGGTAAGTGAGTTGGTGATGATATGTGTGTTTGAGAGTGCTTCTGATGATGATGATGAAGGGGATTTTATAGAGGTATGAGTGTTTGGTTATGAGTGATGGGTATTGAGTGAGGATCACTTGTGGAGCAAATGCTTCACCCAGGAATTGAACAGAGGGTGTAAAGGTAATAAAAGGCATTATTTCAGATAAAAGGGTAGTAAGGATAAAACTATAATATTGGGAGCTTAATACTAGCCTCCTGCAGGGGCCTCCAAAGGAGGGAGTAATGCCCAATCTCCCCAGTCTTGCCCAAGGCCATTAGGGATTTCAAGTTTTTTTCTGCCATCCATTGTACTTCATTTTTTCTCTTCTGATTGTTAAGACTTGCCACAACAAAATGTGTAAAAAGATCTCCCCTTCTGGTGCCATCCTCCATTTCTCTTTGTCTTATCCATGTGTAACTGGATTTTGTGCAATGAAGACAAAAAAAAAAAATCACATTTCTGGTATTTTCTCTGTGGCTTCCATCTTGGATGCCATACAGTGACCAAATAGAGATGGGTTTGACTAAAATGCTATGGCATTTTTCTGACCAGAATCCAAACCCATAAATAGGTTGTGAACATGACCTGAATTTACACATTGCTTCAAAAACTGCTATCATGATCTTGTCCCAGACACCTTCAACCATGAATCAGCTCTTTGTCATGATTAATTTAACCTACAAGAACAGGATTTTTTCTGATAGTTTTTTTCAATCAGAACATTTGCTCATCAGATAATAGCTCTGCACCTAAGGCAGCATCATCCTCCATGCAGGGAGGCAAACCAAAAAAAGTTTATCTACCCAACCCAAGCAACCAGAACCTCCAGTAATTAGGTCCTCAATTCAGATTAATAATCTGTTGAAAAATGATCTGGTTGAGCCATATTTATCCAAGTCTAATATGGATGCAAGCACCTGCTTTGGAAATGGCTTTCCAACCCCACTCTGGAGGAAAAAGCCTGAGAACCCAATCCACATAAAAAGAAAAGCCACTCTTAAACCTACACCCTATAGATTCTTACCACCCCACAAATCATCTTCATTTAGCACTATCACAGCCTTTATCAAAACCTTAATTCCAACCTTTACCATGGTCATTGTCCCATCCACCCTGACATCCATCAAGCCACTCCCACTCAATCAGCTCAAACCTCCCCCTTTGCCTTTCCATTGGCATCATCAGACCCCATCTGAATCAGATGCTCCTCCCCCTTCTGATTATCCTAACCACCATGCAGATAGGATGATTATTGATGAAAGCCTTTCAGATCCTCCTAGCTTTCCAGGTTTTCCCTCTGGTGGTGGATACAATATTGTCAAGGATCCATCCTCCTCTCATGGGAATCCTGAGCCCCACCCCTCTATTCACAACAAACCCATGTCCAGCTGTTGGAGCTTTGTGATTTAATATATGAAATGAAAGTGAGGGTTCCCCAGGCAAGATTGATCTCAAGAATACTATCCATCACCTGGTCACCACCCACACACAAAATCCCATCTCCAATGTTTCAAATCAGATTATATACGAAAGGCAAACTTTCCATTAGATTTGTGTCTTGAAAGCCTTTTTCCTCCTCTGTGAAGAAATCTGGCTTGATATCTGTGGCAGATATGAACCCACAAGTTGGATAGATGTTGAGATTCTGTGTTTTTTTGCTCAATATTCTCGTCTTTCTCTTCTTCCACATGTCACTCATTTGTAGAGCCTGTCCGTTTTTTATGCCTCATTCTTCTCTGGTCTATTGCATAACCACAAGTCAACCCTTGTACTTAGGCTATTTGAATCGCATGTTGAAGAGCAAATAAAATCATCAGTTCTAGTCATTCTGATCCTGAGCAGGACACTTTAGCCTCCTTTCTCAGACTCTCTGTGGAGGCACTTTAGCCCCTCCAATTGAGCTCTCGACTCTTTTCAGCTTGTCTGAGTTTTTTGGTGTCAGCCATCTTTAAATTTCTCCTTCCTATAATTCCACCTCGATTTTGTCATTATTTTTAATAATAGATGCCACACTTTGGATTCTTGTTTGAAACAATTACCAATTCCTTTTCAAAAATAGTCACTTATAATGAGCACATGGTAGGCATTGGTGCAGAGCAATAAAGGAATCTGTCTGGATAAATGCCAACTTGATCCAGGACCCATTGATTCTAGTTTGATCTGCCATCACTGTGAGAGGCAATAAGATGATGAATCACTGCAAAAAAAAACTTGATCAACTGCCTACAGTTGAGATTCAGCATGCTCCAGCCAAGCTACCATCCAAACTCCACATATTTGCATATGTAGATTTTTTTGGCACAGTCACTGTGCAGTGTGCACAGTGACTGTGCATCCAAGCTTGGTTGAATCAATATTGGAGAAAGTTTTGAGTAACACCACAAGCTTCCTTGGACTTTCAGCATGTCAACTGCAGCACGTTGAGCATGTTTTTCCCACAGTGAATTGTGTCCAACAGATTCCTGGTGGAATATCAGCCTGTTCTAGTCCCCAGAATCAAAACCTGTTCCAGTCATCCAGAATCAATACCTGAAGGCAACCTTATCAGCTCAGTTTCTCAAAAAACTGCTATAAAAGCTTTTGCTGTCAGATTGAGAGACTCAATGTGGTCACAATTTATTGCCAACTTGGTAGCCATGGGGGTTCATGTAGCCCTGTGTGAGGCCATGATAACTCAATGAAGATGAAATTCTATGTGCAAAAGATTTGAGTCCTGTTGATGACAGCAAGAGTTTACCAGTGGCAGCTTTAGGTAGTGCCAAGCAAATCATGGAATTTTGACCAAAACAGATGGCAGAAACCAAAGGCACTGGGGTGCAATGGATTAAAATCAATGTAGAATTCTTTTGGAATTTTTAATCTGACCTGGTACTGTATTCCATGCAGGTAAATGATGAGGAGAATTGTATTACCTCAAATGCAGAGGAAAATTTGAAACTTGGAAATGGAACCAAAGGATTGTTTTTGTTGGAATTTCAACTCTTCCTCTTTCAATATTTTTTGTTTTATTTTTTCTTAAAATCATTAAAATCGTAGCAATATAAAAGAATCCTGATGTGTGTTATTTTCACACTATTGTCTCAGTAAACTGCTTCTTGTTCTTAATTTTTCTCAATTGATCAAGAAGAATTAACACCTCTTCCTGTCTGTGATGTCTTTTTTTTTCTTATTCAGCTTATCTGGAACCAGAATTATTATTTCTCTTTTTTTTCTAGTCTGTCTGGTCTGAACTCAATTCATCTCTCAGTTGTTTTATTCAATTTCCCTCAACCACATTTTAACAGACTTGTATCTAGTCTATTTAAACAATGATAAAAAAGAATAATGTGTACAAACAAAGCAAGAGATAAAAATCCCTAAGTATAGAGTATAAAATAAAAATCCTAGGGTTTGTCACTGGTTGTGATTGTACCATGTAGCTGAAGGTGGTCAATGTTGGGTGTGTAAAAGTTTATTTTTTGATCCAGGAAGTTTGAAAGAATTCCATAAGTGGTGTACAGGTCAGGCTGAAAGTGGGCCACCTGACCCATGGGCCGACCCGTGACCCGCCGGGTCATGGGTTGGGTTTGGACATCAGATTTGCTGAAACTACAGGTTTCTGACCCACAATTTATTTGGGTTGGGCTTGGGAAACCAAATTCATGTTTGGGTCAGCCCAAATGACCCGTTGCAATCAGGTCATTCGGCCGACCCAGCATGTTTTCAAATTTATAACCTTCCGGGATTACAGGGTATCCTCATATCCTGGTTTTTACCCTCTGCCCATAGTCGCCATGGCTCCCTCCAGGTGTTCCAAGAATTCAACCGCAGCCCCACCATCTTCAACTGCTGTCACTGCCGCCACCGAATCCTATCTTGTTGACCTTTCCAAAGACCAAACTACCGATATACCCGTATTTTCAGCAAGCAACTCCAAGAAACAACATAGAAGGTGCTGAGTCTACCGACACCAATTTTGAAATGAACAAGAAAAGAAAAAAAAAATACCAGTGATGTTTGGAAACACTATTGCAGGAAGGGCTCTGGTCAGTTTTCTATTTTCCTTTTTTGGAATAACAATCTAACAGCTTTTTGCTTTCCAACTCCCACAGGTGATAGTGCAAAGGCTATTTGCAATAATGGCCAAGCTTCAATGATGGGAAAAGCTCTTGTGGTACTAATCATCTCTGGCAACATCTGGATTGATGCAACTCTTACACCAGCAAGAATAAACAATCTCTGCTCAATTTTGCATCCGGCTCTTCCAAAACCACATGGATTTTTCTCAGAAGACTTCACGTGACCTCCTTACAAAAATGGTCATCTTTCACAAATACCCTTTCACCATCATCAGTCACAAGATTTTCCGCGCGTTTATTTCATCTCTCCAACCTAAATTCCAGCTTTATTCCCGGACTACTCTCAAAAGCAATGTTATGGCAATGTATGAATTGATGAAGAATTTTTTTTTGAAGAAATTACGACTCTGGATCACATCTCTCTGACCACAGATCTCTGGACCTGGGCAAATCAAACACTTTTATGGTGGTTACAGCTCACTTCATCACCTCCAACTGGACACTTAACAAGCGTGTCATTTCCTTCAAAGAACTACCAGCTCCACATACTGGCTTGGCGATAGCAGAGCAGCTCATCATTACAATTTCCGACTGGAAAATCATTGACAAGGTGGCTTTCACCCTCAATAACACTTCAAGCAATGATGTTGCTGTGTCTCGGGTCCACTCAGTACTTCAAGACCAAAGCAAGATCCTCCAGACATGAATGGTCAATTTTCCATATTCAATGTGCAGTGCATATTATCAATCTCGTGGTCAAGGATGGACTGAAGATTGTATCCAGTGACGTTGACAAACTCCGCGACAGCGTCAGATATTCAAAAAGCACCCCATCCCGAAAACAATTGTTCAAGGATGCTATCAATATGAACAACATCAAACTTCAAGCTCTACCTTCCGTGGATGTTCCAACTCGTTATAACTCCACATATCTCATGATCTATTCTTCTCTTCCATACAAGGAAGCTTTTATTAACCTCTCAATTTCTGATGCGAACTATACAAACTGCCCCACAAAGGATGATTGGGATGAATTGGAGACGATGCATGATTTCCTCCATATATTCAACCTGGGTGAGTGGTACTTATCAATAACTAGTAGAACTACTATTATTCATGGAATTTGTCACCTGATATTATTGATTTTCCTTTTCAAGCAACACTCAAGCTAGGCAGCACTCAGTATCCTACAGCCCACGTGGTCTACACTACAGCCCACATGGTCTACAAACTCATGCATAAGATTGACAAGTTACTACAAGAAAGCCAAAAAAAAGGTACTGATCACATCAAAACAATCACTGAGCCTATGCAGGCCAATTTCAACAAGTATTGGCAAAAAATGGACAACATGGCTGCGGTAAACCTTGCCTTTGACCCTCAATCCAAGTTGGATCTAATTGAATTCTTACTTTTGGACAGGAACAGCCCAGATTATGTTGAGGAACAAATTGAAACTATAAAAAATACTCTTTATGATTGGTTTGGCAAGATTTATCAACACACCAGCTCAAAAGCACACGGCGCGGAATCACTGGACAACAAAAATACAAAAGCCAAGGCGACTGCCAAATATAACGACAAGGAAAGGTTCAGGAAGTATCTTGCGGGGAAGAAAACGAGCAAAACACCCTTGGCTACAGGCAAGTTGGACCTATACCTCCAAGAACCGATGGTCGACATCGACTCACCATCATTCAACCTACTTGAATGGTGGCAATTCAACACTCTCTGATTCCAAAACCTCTCAATTCTGGCGAAAAGATTGCTGATGACTCCAATGACTTCTATTGCATTGGAGTCAGCGTTCTCAACCGGAGGTCATGTTCTCAATGACTTCCGAAGCAGCTTGAAGGCCGATACCCTGAAGGCACTCATCTGTGCACAGGACTTGCTTTGCACTGAGGAGGAAATTGCTGATTCTGTCTTGATTCCGGAAGGTGAAGGCAAGGACCACATTGACATGTAATCCTGTTGTTTTTTTCCTTTTTCCCTTTATCTTATTTCTTTTTCTTTGTTTTTTTTCTTATGTTTTATCAACAACTTGTAAGGCTCCTATACACAAGTTTTAAGGCCCATCTACACGAGACCAATAAACTGTACGCCTCTGATACACAATGCCATGTCATGAAATGATGAAATATCTGCTCACTAAAAATATGGGCCACCTGTGCCCAACCCGGACCTGACCCGGACCCAATGCCACAGAAACTGGGTTGGGTTTGGACAGCAATTTTAATTTGTTGCCCCAACCTGACCCAACCCACCTCAACATATGGGTTGGGTTTGGACACATTTTTTGGGGTCTGACCTGGCCCACTTTCAGCCTGATGTACAGGTGTGTTCTTTTCAAGAAATCATTCTTTTTATTTCTTCAGTTTGATTATGTTCCTATTAATCAATCAGATTTTCTTCACTCATAGTAAAGAAAATGGAATTTTATTGCAAGCATCCATTCAAGTGGGCTGTGACATTTATGCCCCCCCAGATGTAGATACATAAATCAAGTTTAATATGTAAAATTAATGTGGAAATATGTTGCAGGATTACCCCATCCCTGAGAATAAGCTTATCCCCAGGTATCTTGGATTTCAATTCAATCACTGATTGTTCTTAACCAATTTTCACAAGTTTGAGTGCCATCCAAGTCAACTACAAAGATTTTTTTCCAGCTAGTTTTTCTGGAAGGGAAGGCTGGACCAATGAGGTTGATGAGGGTGGGGCCAGTTTTTCTCACCATAAAATGTGGTTGCCAAGAGAGGTTTTCCTAAAATGCTGCCAAGAGCAAGGTTTAATAACCTTAAATTTATCATGAAAGAATTCAATTGCTCTGAGTAAATCCTAAATCAACTTGGATGAATTTAAATAAGCTAGGTTTTTTTTTTCATGCTCTTCATTTGTTCCATTAATTACTTTCAGGATAACTGGAAGCATTGTGTCTTATTATTTTTTAGTTAATTATAACAGAGTAATCTGCTTAAAAATTCTTTGCCTTCTTTCTAACTCTTCCCTCTCAATTAGTTATCTCAAAAGATGTCAAGTATTCTTTGGGTTGAAAACTCTTGGATATATTTTCCAAAAAAATATCTTCGGAATTGAGAAGGCCAATTTCTTTGAATGCCTTAATCTTCACTCCTTACCACATGCAGTGTTGCAATAAATGATCTAGACCAGCAGAACACAAGGTGTGTGGGACATTTTTTACCTGAACCAATCTACTAGTACTACCCGCATCATGTCTTGTTTCTAGGCGATGCACGGTGAGGAGCCTCTGTGGGTATTTGACGAAAGAAGGTACGATAGATGAGGCTCCAGGGTTGCGGGCAGAAGAAAGATAATCGGGAGATGGTATTCCAACTGATGAAGGCGGATACACAGAGGACAACAAACGTTCATGATCGAGAGGAAGCCAAGCAGATCATGACGCAACAATGTGATAGACTATTGGTATAACAGAAGGGAGTTCATGAGTGCGAAAAGCCAAATTCACAAGATTCACTTCGAAGTCGTCACATAGGAGTGGGGACAGAGCTATGGGCTGAGGTACGTCTGTAGTACAACATCTAGAAGCCGCCGATGCCGCCGAATCCTGGGATGAAGGGCTGCAACATGTTCACGAAGGGTTGATAGATTGGGAGAAGCTGCTGTAGCTAGAGCTTTGCTGGGACTGCTGAACAAAGGATTGGAAAGCGGGGAGGATTTGTTGGAAGGCTAAAGAGATTTAAAAGGAGACAGGCCAGTCAGTGGACGTTGAATCAGCTGGGGAAGGGGAGTCACATACGCGAGACAATTCCGCCAAAGCCGGCGCCGAAGCTCGACTGGAAGCTTTGCATGACCTGGCTGAGCTGACCGAACACGTTGTTCATCAGGGGTCCGATGGTGGGCTGAGAGAATTCAACCAAGACAACGGTCAGATATATCCGATGCAACAATAGTGTGTATCATTAGTAATACTACACATACCGATCCGAAACAGCCACAGGAGTTCATGCCAAGAAGGGCCGGTTGAAGCTGAGAGACAAGCTGGTTCATGTAGCTTGCAGCGAGGGTCTGGGTCATGCCGCCGCTGGAGATCAATCCTTGCATCTGACCCAACATGCCAAGGACGGGCTGGAAGGATTGGACCACCTGGCTGGATTGTTGGTAGGCGTACGAGCTGCTCGATTGGCTCTGAGACATGCCCCATGGGGTCGCACTCATGGAGCTTTGCGATTGGGAGCCTTGGGCGGATGATTGTTGGCCAGCGCTGCTGATGTACCTAGCGTGGTGCCTGCGCGTGGACAACGAAAAGGTAAGCCAATGCACGTTCTGAGTTTCCAGCGGCTCAAAAAGAATATGGGTACTCACTCAACTGGGGTGGCAACGGCAGCTGAACAAAGAATCGCGTGAGAGGGACAGTCAGCCTAGATCCATCCATTCGGTAGCAAGTGGAAAGAAGGGATCTATCACGCACCAGCAGCCAAAAAGCAAGCGACAAAAGCAAAGGACTTCATAGTGGGCTGTTGGATTGTATAAGGAAAGTGTTGGAAGGAGTGGTTTGCTTGAGTTTCTGTGGTGATCAAGGCAAGTGGATTGAATGCGAGTCTGGGGCAAAATCGACACGACAGGATGTCTCACTTTATACACGATGCCATTGGCGGAGCGCGTCAGGCTCAACTTTTTCCGCTTGCCTGCAGATGCGCAGACGGTCCTGTCGGCAGGAGAGCCGTATACCTGAGAGTAAACGGAAGTGCCTTGCCGCAGAATCATTGACAGATCATCGCGCAAAAGAGAACCAGCTGACAAAAAAGTGTTGCCGTAGTGAGACAGGCGCTGGTCTTCATTTCAAATCTTCGCACCCCAAAAATGAGCATTTGTGGGACACCCGCCTAATTGGGATACGCTGCTCCAAGCCTCCAGGTTTCTCTGTCGCGTCGCTGTGGATGTTTTCGGGCTCGCTTTAACTGCGCCGCCGGATGATCATCCCCAGTCCCCAACCGCGCCGGCCGTTGCTTATTCTTCGGCAGGTAACGTCGTAGGAGGTGCGGTCGGAAAACCCCATCCCCATGGCATTGATAAATTTTGTTTCAATTGAACTTCGGTCAAAAAGAACAACTTGGTACTTGTAGCCCACATGTGCAGAATAAAAGAAATGCCATAATTGCCATGTACTGATGCGGCATCCTCAGACTTGCTGTAGTCTATCATGTAGACGTCTCACCTCAAGACAGTACAAGTTGAGATAGTCATACTGGAATGCACATGGTTCTTAAGCATGGCCTACTACAATGATGACTTTTTTTGGTCTGCATTGCTCATCATATTAACAACTGATAGAGATGGAAAGCAATTTGGGTTCCTGAACAGGTGCTACTTACCACTGTGAGCATCAGCAGCTGTCTCTGGGCTCTCCCAATGACATCAAAGTAAGGTTTCAAATCTCTTATTGGGCTTGAAATCCTGACAGTTAGTTCAGGTGCTCAAAATGTGACTGGAAAAAAGCATTTTTTGGATTTTCCCAGGCTGTATAGTTGATTCCAAAAATCATTCAAAGAGATTGTCAGAAGGCACATCACTGCGGAAAAACATGCTCAACTGCCTGCAGTTGGCATGCTGAAAGTCCAAGGAAGCTTGTGGTGTTACTCAAACCTTTCTCCAATATTGATTCAACCAAGCTTGGATGCACAGTCACTGTGCAGACTGCACAGTGACTGTGCCAAAAAATCTACATATTCAAACATGTGGAGTTTGGATGGCAGCTTGGCTGGAGCATGCTGAATGTCAACTGCAGGCAGTTGATCAAGTTTTTTGTGCAGTGCATGTTGTTGAAAATTGGACTTCAGACCTGAAGACCTTAAGAAGAGGCAGTGAGATGTGACTGTCTTACTGGATCAGATCCAAGAGAGGAGCAAAAAAGATGGTAGAGGACTAACAGGGATTTTTACTGAGGTAGGCTAGTATAAATAGACTAAAAACAAGTGAAAGTTTGTGGTTGAGACAAAAAAGAATAATGAATAAAGACAAGTGAGAGTTGGCGCTGTCACACATCAAACTTGGCTCAGCATTCAAATCAAGAGCTGCTTGTTCAAAAGCACACAACATTCAACCAAACAAACAATCCATTGCTTTCAACGCGCAACACCAACCAATGAAAGCTCAAAGCATTTTTGAATCAAATGCAATCACACATTTCAAACTTTGAACTTTATGAAGGACATTCAAGTTTTGACCAACAACCCTTTTCTGGCAAAGCTTGTCCCTTCTCAACTAGCTCTTCCTCAATCGAGCTCAGTCCTCTTGCTCGCTTCTCAGCATGACATCATTCGTCAAAACTCAATCATCCAACAACACCAGCAAATAACCTCATCATTAAATCACTCCTTCCCTCTGCTGGTCTGTTCAAAGCATTGTTATTCATGAAGTCACCCCTCTCCATGCTTTGACCATTGTTGTGATCTCTTCATTCAAGCTCGAGCCTTTGTTTCTCCAATATATAAACTCTTGTATTCTCTTCACTCATTTCCTTTTCCTCAGTTAATTAATATTGTGATTTTTGCACCTCCTCCTTTGCCAATAGCCATTGCCCTATTGAGTTATACTTCTTTGAACTTGAGCCCATTATCTTTGAGAGATCTCCAAGATATAATCCATCTCTACTTTGAGCCTTTCCCTTTGCGCTTTGACCAACTAAATCCCTTCTTAGTACGTTGGTTGGTCGCATGACAGGAGCGTAGTCAGATCAATTTTAGGTTGAATAAGAAAGACACTACACAACACAAATATCAAGAGGCATTAATTCTTAATAATCGGCTGATAAATGATCAAAAACAAGAAACAACTTATTAAAGACAAGAGTGTTGAACAGGTTATAAATCAGGGTTCAAAGACTACAAGTTTGATGCAACAGACCATACAAATCAGGCTACTTTTATGTTGTTATAATGTTCAAAGATCAGAGAGAAAAGAAAGGAGGATGGAATAGTTTGGGATGAGTAAGAGTGCACTGAAATTCCAACACATGTAGCCATGACGGAGTGTCATTTCTCAAGTAATTAATTGTGATGCAATGACATATAGCTAGACAACTTGAGAAAATATACATAAATATAAAAAAAAGTTCTTCCATTGTAACAATTTTTGGAAGGTTTGGGCTGAGGTTTCTTGCTCTTGGGGTGGAAACTCAATTTTGACTTTCATTGTCACAATGGAAGAACTTTTT
The DNA here is from genome assembly GCA_004348175.1 of Puccinia novopanici. Classification (NCBI taxonomy): domain Eukaryota; kingdom Fungi; phylum Basidiomycota; class Pucciniomycetes; order Pucciniales; family Pucciniaceae; genus Puccinia; species Puccinia novopanici. Next base: position 23,488 of record SMGU01009329.1, read on the forward strand.
TTTATCTTTATGTATATTTTCTTAAGTTCTCTAGCTATATGTCATGGCATCACAATGACATCCTTGAGAAATTAAACTTGTCATGGCTTCAAGTGACTTCTGACAATCTCTTTGAATGATTTGAGGAATCAACTATCACCACCCCAAAATGGGGCAATGTGTGCAAATTGCTATGATGAATAAAATGGTATTACTCAAGATTAACCCTGAGGTTAAAGCTTTATTACCACATTTTAATCAATCTGTTAAATTATGAATTTAGTAAATTAGCCACACACATGAAATTATGATTGAGGTATTAGAGCTGCATTCAGCCAAATTGGTGAGTGCCATATTTTTGTTGTTATTTCCTTCAAGAATTTTCACTGATTGAAATATTTTAGACAAACATGACAGTGATGAGTTCAAGTGTTTGCACAAAAGGCATTTCTTGATGCAGAAAGATCAAGTAGCCATCTTTGAGACTCAAATGCAAGGTAGCATATAGTACAGCATTAGTAAGAAAGAGGGTTGGCTGCACATCAATCAAAAAAGACATTATCATATCCAACATGCTTGGATATTTTAGACAGCAGATCAGCTGGATTAAATTTTATTTCGGTTGTTTTTTGTGAAGTTAATCTACAGGGTGAGAAATGTAAGATTGGTTAATCAGTGAGATCAAGAAGCAGACTTTTCAGCCAGGTTCAACTTTCCAAAAACAATTGGGCTTTGCAGCCAAATTAAAAAGAGTAGAGCCTGACTGTAGAGCTTCTGGTGCAATCTAGGCCTTGCATTTATGGGTTGATCAGCCCCAGAATCTAGAGTGGCCAATTGTGTAGTACCATCAGAAAGTTTTGAAGCAATGGGTATGGTTTCTACTGACCTGAACCTTTTTTTTTATGTGTATGTTTTTTTGTATGTGTATGTTTTTTTTCGCATGTGTATGTTTTTTGTATGTGTATTGTTTTTTTTTTTTTTTTTTTTTTTTTTTTTTTTTTTTTTTTTTTTTTTTTTTTTTTCAAAAAGCTTGGACCAGATTTTGGCTTTTAAAATCCAATGGATGGGTTTTTAGAGTATTTTTTTCTTGGTTTTGGCCTTCCGGATAGGATTATTGGGCACAGAATGGGCCATCTGCTGTGGTTTTTGGATCCAGCAAAGGATCCATCCTTTGGTCAACAGAGAAACAGCCAATTCCTTGCTTCAAAACTCTAAAAAGCTTGCTCTAATGTTGCTCTTTGGCCTTGATCTTCTTGGAAGGGAAGAACCACCTCCATGCTATCACACAGATAGCAAAAATAGGTGAATTCACAGAATTGGCCAACCTCCAGAGGTTGATGTGAGTTGATCCTTAGGGCTGCTATTTTCAAAAATGCTATCTGATTCCTGAGACTTTTGCTGTAATACAGGTACAAACCATCCTCTTCAGCACTTCCTTCAAGCTTTGGTGCCCCGAGTGCCCAAAATCAATGAAGTTACAAAGCCTGGAGTGATGGACATCAATTCTTGCTGAAACTTCAAGATTAAAATCACTGCTGGAACGACCAGCTTTGTGTTGCAATATACTGGGGCGAGTAGAGCACGACGAGTGAGTTGGAAGGATGATATTGCAAAGTAGAGATAAAACTGGAAAGAGAAAAAGTGAGAGAAGATAGATGACTGACCTGGGGCGAGTAGAGCACGACGAGTGAGTTGGAAGGATAAAGAAAGATCCTTCCAGCTCTGCTGCCCAGCTTATAAATGAGATGATGAGCCACATGTGTCACAACCTGTGACAGAGACAAGACGAGACAATTTGGATGGAAGCAGAATAAGATGAGACATGACAACGGATGATCTCAACACCCCCCTTGCTGACATACGGGACATGTAAGAGAGAAACTAAGCAGCGAAAAGAAAAAGAAAAAAAAGGAAAAAGAGAGAAACAAAAGGTCACACAACACCGATTAGAAGACGGTGTTTAGCCAGCAGAACATGGCTGAGAGGTTTGGTAAGCACGTCGGCGACCATGTCACCGGAGGAGGCATGGATAACCGAAAAAATTCCATCCTTAACGCAATCGCGGACGAAGTGATACCGCGCATCGATGTGCTTTGTGCAAGAATGATGTTCAGGATTGTTCGCAAGAGCTTCTGCCCCTTCGTTATCAACATGAAGAGGAATTGACGACCGTGGGCGAAGGCGAAGCTCGGAAAGGATGTTACGAAGCCAGATACCCTCCTTGCAGGAGTCAGACAAAGACTTGTATAGTGCTGGAGAGAGAGACAGTTGGCTGCTTTCTTGATTTCCACGAGATGGTGCCAACCCCGAGGATGTATGCATAGGCGGAGGTGGATCTGCGGTCCTCGCGATCTTCGCCCAGTCCGAGTCGGCAAAACCTGAGAGATCGAGTGTACCACCTAGTCGTAGCCGCAAGTCTTTAGTCGACACAAGGTAGAGAGAACCGAAGCGCGGCTGACCAGTGAGTGGAGGACGGATCTTTGAGGAACTGAGAGAGACGGTTCACCGCAAATGATACATCTGGTCTGGTGCATTGGGAGACCCACAGAAGGCTCCGATGAGTTGTGAGTAGTGCCCCGGAGAAGGAGCCTCGTCACTTCGTCGTCTGCGCAGGTCCTTGAAGAAGGAATCGGTGGGAGTTGATACTCGATAAGGGGCAGCGTCCGGGAAGCAAGACAACACTTCCTTGATATAGTGAGTCTGAGAGAGAAAAATTTGTCTGTTGGGAACGTCCCGGGTGAAGGTGATGGAAAGAAATGGTGGAGTTCCTCGTCCGCTCCAATCGTGAACCGCTGTCCAAGACTTTTGATGAGAGAGGCGACAAACCCGGCTTCCCCTACCACTGCCAGGTCATCGACATGGACCGTGACCAGACCAACTAATTTGGAACTGTTCAGACGAAAGTACAGAGTCGGATCGTAGGCTGACTGAGTGAGACCGACTGCCAACAGAGCTGTGTGTAGTTCATGATTCCAACGGCGAGGGGATTACTTGAGTCCATAGATGGACCTTTGAAGCTGGCAGACCCAGTCCGGGTGAGAGGGATCCTCGAAACCGGGTGTTGTTCCATGAAGATTGTTTCTTCGAGACGACCGTTCAGAAAAGCTGTCTTGAAATCAACCTGCTGACCAACCCAGTTCTTCGATGCAAGAAGACAGGACACCAGTCGCAGGGTTTCCAGCTGTAGTGTTGGGGAGAAAACATCGTGGTAGTCGACACCCTGAACTTGAGAGTACCCCAGCGCCACAAGCCTAGCTTTCAATTTTTGAATGCTCTTATCCGGCCGGCGTTTCACTTTGAACACCCATTTCGAGGATGATTTTCGTTTCAAAGGTCTCGGGACTAGCTTCCATGTAGTCATACCGATAAGCAAAGAGAATTCTTCTTCGGCCGCCTTCAACCATTTATCCTTGTTAGGAGATTTAATGACCTGTTTCCAGGTCTTCGGAGTATCTATGTCATCCGCGGATTTAGAGGTCTTGGCCCATGCTCCATAACGGACGGGAGGTTGTCTGTTCCTGGTAGAGCGACGCTGTGGTGGAGGGGACGGCAAAGGAGAACTCCGTTTGACCGGGCCGGGAGATATAGGAGGAGAGGATAATGTTTTTTGGAGGAGGTGAATGGGAAGAGGAAGGTCCCGAGAGCGAGGATATGCGGGAGCGGGATGGAGAAACACTGTCACGAATGTTATCAATGACATCAGTTGAAACTTCAGGGCCTGAACTGGATGCGGGTGAAGGAGAAGGTGATTTCTCTGTCTGACGGGGAGGTGAGCGGAGAATAGAAGTAGAGCAACAATCCAAGCTTGAATGACTGGGAGTAGTTGGCGGTTTAAGCTTACCTCCTGGGCTCGAGAATCCGGAGTTGGATGAGATGGACCGAGTGCGTGGACGGTTTCGTGGTGCATGGATTGACGCCTCCAACCTATGGTCCATTTGAGCGCAAGAGGGATATTCAAAAACTGCACGTCAGTCGGAGGTAGCTGAGAAACCGTAGTGGTTGCGGGTTTGGGCGGAAGCCAGGGTAGCTCAACCTGTATAGGAGTGTGAGGTTTGACGATGGGTTTGGAGTAGGGAAATGTGTGTCTTCAAATCTTACCCCTAGACTTGATAATCGATTTTGAGAGAAGATCAACAGGCGGAAACCGTTCCCATCTGTCAAAATATGATAGAAGGACTGAGGCTCTACCCTTAGGATCCAGCTTACGGCGTGATACGT